>JAQFYC010001955.1:0-29296 GCA_034694165.1 Tomocerus mixtus | reverse complement strand
AATTATGTAATTATTTGTAGCAAATCTTGAATGTGTTCTATGGGTTTTTACCTAAGAGAACTAATAAATCAAATACACATACATACATATAACGGTATGACCTGTATGACCTTGGGAAAGCTATTTGAAAATATTTACCCATTGCTATATGAGGGTGTGTTAACATAGAATTCGAATCTCAATATTATTTCGACAGTATAATTATATAGCGTTTAGTCATGTAACGATTTAATTTTTGGAAAAGAGTTATTTTGTTGTAACTTACTAATCAGTTTTTCATAATCGATTCCAGAATCAGATTTGCTCTGAACGTTCCAAGGATCCACAATATCTTCGTCCACAACCTCAGAATGAGTCTCATTGTTTTCCTCGTCTGCCATTTTTTGATCCCTGAAAGTTAATACAAGAAACAGTGTATGACAAAAGGAATTCATTTTTATTTTTCAAGCTATTTTGCAGAAAAAAAGAAATGTGATTAATTACGACGACTTGTAACGTTATTATTAGGTAATTAATTTGCAAATACATAACATAATATCTGTATCTATTTCATATCTTTCAGGTAGATTAAACTAAAAATAATATATGTCCTCCGTATAGCATACAATGAAAAATGTTTACTTTTTCGGAGGGGGCTTTTGATGGAGAGTTGCGTTGAACTGTGCTGACTTGTGACTAAAGTAATGGTTCCTCTACTAAACGCTCCACTATTTATACACAACTTTGCTAGCAAAGGAAATCCAACACAACAACGTATTTACATTACTTATCATTACTTATCAACCGGCAAACAAATATGATAATACATACTCCCGCGAATTTACACTAATGAGACTAATTAATGACTAAGGCTCTTATTTGACACTTAACTTTTCAGTCATTTCATACACAGTTATGTTGTACTCTATCTAGCAGGATAAATAGCATGAATAAACACAAGATACATGTCTTCTGTGCAGCGCAAAATAGTTGATGAGGAATAAGTAATTCTAACATATCGTCAAACACTTTTTGTTAAAAACGAAAACCTACAGATGTATATCCTCCCAATTTAAATTACAGCTTTTAGTCATGTGTTTATTTTTCAATTCGTTTGATATGTATGCATGATAAGTATATACTTATTATGGTATACTTCAGTTTGGTTGACGCTGTTTCTTTGGGAAAATATGCTACTTCCCAAGATCCAAATGAGTGTATTCCAGTTCCAGTATTCCAGTAGTTATTGGGATCGAAACCCCTAAAAGGGGCTATGCCTTAATGACTCTTCCCCTGGATTCCCAAATTAATTCAGTAATGTAGCTAATATTTTCATTGCACGTATTTATTCCAGTAATATGACAATGTATACAGTTGCTATAAATTGGAAAACGCTATTCTGCTTCCACGTGACTATCAAAATGCAGACGAAAAAGTAAACAAACTTTTTTTTGCGTTTTTTGGCGATATCCCGCAAACGTGTTAACGGATTTTGCTCTAGAGTTGAAGCGCACATCTCATACCATTGTCTAACACTTACATATTATCTTCAGCATAAATCGAAGTCGAAATTGTGACCTCCATTTGCGTAGGTACGCAGAATTTCGGAGTAGAAGTGAATGCATACAGAGTGGAACTCTGTTTACTGTACATCAGGGATCAGGGCTAGTACCATCTGCACAGTCACGATATCTCAATCTCAAAAACCCATTAGAAAACCAATGTATAAGAAAAACTAGAAGGTTACCACACGGTTTTCTCGTAAAACTGGTGCTGTGTAGTTTAAACATACATTTTGTTAGGCGTTAGCTCAGATTTGTGCATGCAGAAATGACGGTGCCCTCGGTGGCCTCGGTTCAACTAAAAAAATCTTTCAAAGATGTTTTTCAACTTTAGAAATTTGATAAAATTGAGTAAAACATTTTCCTTCGTAAAGCTGAACTTTTTGATAAATAAAAGCATATTTACGTTGTATTTATTTATTTTTAATTTACTTGATAATATTTATGAATAAGTATACATTCATATTCCTATCATGCATGGGTGCTACTATTTGTACCTACTATCGTAATCATATCATTCAAAGCCAATAAACGGCTAATTGCACCTACTTTCACCTACGTCATTAGAATTCGAATGAAATTTATTGACATTTATCATTCGCTATTCGCTAACCTTATTGGCTTTAACTGTTTTATTGCACACAAATGATAACACCCAGTTATATACATACCTACATTACCCTCAAAATCAAAATGCAACCAAAAATTCTATTGGACTTATGTACACAGCTTATAGGTGTTAACGAATATTCAAATAAAACGATAAGGTGGGGAAATGGAATCATTTTTATATTTCTAATGACGAAAGCGATTATTTTACTTATCACCTACATACTGGTACTGTACAGTTGGAGGTTATTTACGTAATAATGTGATTTAGAAAACACATTATGATAAATGTAAATCAACGTTTTAATATCCTACAATTTGTTTTGATTATTGTATTTAATGAAAAAACTTTAACTAAAATGAATATTTTTGAGTTCGAAGATTAGTAATAGAACGTTCGCGATGTTAATAGCATATTTCACACATTTCACGAGTTATCGCCAATTTATACGAACAGGCTTCACGGGGATTGTGAGTAACCCATTTTGAATTTCTACGAAATCAGTGTGACGTAAATGGATATCTTTAGTGGTTGAGGATGTTGTCCTCAATCAATTATCAATAGCAATAGGTTGTCTGCACTCAAATAGTATGCTATTAATATTGTGCATGTTGACTTAATTTCAATTAATTTCAGTCGAAGTAGATTACAAGGCAGCTAATAATATCCGTAAAACAACGTTAATTCATCATACACTTTCGAATCATACCATTACCGAGTTTATTTTTTCTTGGATTTGTTTGAGAAAATTTAATTGGCAGTCCGTTTAATTAATATATACATTATTATATGTCAACCCTCAGGGATGTAGATGGAAGTGATCTAGCTGCAACTTTGATGAAAGGGATATAATGCGTAATTAGATTAATTAAAGTAAAAATCTTTTAGAAATCCAAGCGGATAAAAAAGTGAAAAAGATTAATTTGGTTAAAGTGTTGCTTGTATTTACTACTTGATGTTGATTGGTTAGGTTGATGTTTTATTTACTTTTAAAGGCTTCTATAATTAATTCATCAAAACTTATGGGGCTTGTGGGAGCAATGAAATACGTCAATAAATAGATAAAATGAAGTAATAACATCAAAAAGTAAACTACTATGACGCACGGGATGTCCATGTCCCACTTGAACATCACTGTGTTACTCTTTTTCACCGCACCGACGCCGGAAACATGGATTAATCTTTTAATTGGATTCCTTTCCGCCTATCATAATAATGCATCACGCTTTATCATAATCTCTTAGCTGTCAAGATAATTTATTTAAATTTTATTTCGGCCAATAGCATCTCACAATCAGTGCTTCTGCTTCTGCCAATATCATTCAAAGCCAATAAACGGTTAATTGCACCCGCTTTCACCTGCGTCATTAGAATTCTCATGAAATTTATTTATTGCTACATATTTACCGTTCGTTATTCGCTAACCTTATTGACTTTTACTTTTTTAATTTAAGATGAACACCCAGTTATGTACAATGCCCACAATATTTGATTTATGTACACCGCTTATATGTGTATTCAAATTTTCAAATGCTTATCCAAATAACTAGAGCTCTACCGGCTTGCAATTAAACGGTGATAAAGATGGGGAAAGAGAACCATTTTTAGTATTATAATGACGCACGAGATGTGTCTTACATTAATTGTCACCTTATTATGAGTACTGTACAGTTGGAGGTGATTTATTTAATAATGTGATTTAGAAAAAACATTTTGATAAATACAAACCAACGTTTTAATAATACAAAATTGTGTTCCCAAAAGTCAGTATAATGCAAAATCATTCCCACGTAAAAGTCACTAGGCCCTCAAAATTGCCCTCACGAAAAAGAAGAAGCCTTTGAAGAACTCTGTTTCACGGAAACTAGTTACCAGCCACTTTCTAACTAAACATGTACGATATATGTTAAGCAAAGCATCCAAGCTTAATAGCTACTAGAAAATAAATAAACATTAATTTAACAAATATTTCCGAAAATAACGTGCATTAAGAAACGAAAGTTAAAAATTAGGTGTGCATTACAAGAAAATCACAAACAGATGTCAATTAAGAAGGAAAGATTTTCTATTCAATTTTCTACTAAAATATAATTATTTTTGACATTAAGTATTTGATAAGGCTGCTCTACTTTTGTATCCTAGAGAGCTAAAATCACTTCTGTGATTGACATTTTCCACAAAAGATCAACTTCCAATCGGTTCTATGTGAATCCTCAGGTGCCATTTATAGTCTTGTTCCTCCTGGAAACTTTTCTCACAAAACTCGCATTTAATAAACCGAGTTCCGTCCCCGCTTTTCTTTCTTTCATTAATGCTTCGTTTTTGGACGGGTGTCTCTGATCTACAATGAATTTTGGAATGCCGATTTAACGCGGATGATTGGGTATACGATTTTCCACAAATTTTGCATACAAAACGCCTCTCTCCAGTATGAACAACCATATGTTTCGTTAAATTCCCCCGATCTGAAAAACATTTCTCGCACAAATCGCATTTGTGTGGTCTTTCTCCAGTATGAATTAATATGTGCCTTTTCAATGCACTGAAAGCAACAAGATATAATTGTACATAATTAAAATAAATGTTGAACAGGAATGTATATTAAAATTTAAAATATAAATTGTTACATACCTGGACTGTCGAAATGCGTCACCACACTCTAGACATGGATATGGTCTTTCTCCAGTGTGTATTCGTAAATGCTTCATAAAATTTCCAAGACTCGTGCAAATTTTCATGCAGAGTTCGCATTCGTATTTCTTATTTGAAACAATCTTTTGCTTTGGAACATTGACCCCAATATATCCGCTAACTTTTACCGTGTAATTATTGCTCTTGTCTTCGGAGTCTTCGCATATATTTACACCTTCATCTGGCTTCGGCGGGGGAGTTATACAATAATGAGAATTTAATGACGATTGGCTGCTAAAATAGTTCTTGCAAGACTTGCAATGAAAATAGGAAAAGTATTTATGAGTTATGTAATGGCGGTTTAACACTCCCACGCCCCTGAAACCCGCTCCACAAATATTGCATTCGTATGACCAGTCTCCAGTGTGGACTTCAATATGTGTTGCTTGTACTTCGGAGGAAGATGATAATCTTTCCCTACAAGTGTCATAATCTAGCATCGTTCCTTTATTTTGATTCACTTTTCCATTTACATGATTCAGGGCCATGTTTTGTTAGAATGCGATTTTCAGTTACATATGTTTTTCAGAAGTCTATCACGATTTCTTCTATCCGGGACACATCAATATTCTATTTAGTTTTCGAAGCATTTATCTGTAATAAAAATTATATGAATTGCACAATTACAGCTGTTATTTAGAATTTAGTTCATTCTTGTATCGACTAAAAGCATTTTGCAAAAATCTTAAAGGTCTTATATGAGTGATGTACCTTTATATATTTCCTTGTTGCCAGAATGTCATTGTTTAATTAGCCAAAATATCATAGTCGTCATAGTGTCGCACAAAACCACGATATTCATCCTAAAAATTATGTTTTATAAGGTTATAACCCTAGAACTTTTATATTTAAATAGTACATCAACACCAAACAAATTACAAAGCAAACTAATATTATAGTTGGCTTGGCATTAATTTTTATTTAAAATGTCTTATTTTATTTACCAAATATATCTTGTATTGAACTCAGCATTCCAAAGTGTTCTTCACTTCTTTTTTCTTCAAAGTATCTTTGGCGAAGATTTAAGGTAAACTTTCCTTGTTTGTTATTGTCAGGAATGAAACGACAGCTTCAGACGTGAGTCAAGGTCACAGGTCAGTTACATCCAAATTGACACCAATGTGCAATCTAAGAATAGTGAAATGAAACAGAAATGTTAAACTGGAACATATGACCGAATTTGTTAAACTTTGTGTTCCTCCGAAATTTCGAGTTAGAAATAAACAATGGATCATTTTATCTTTAAAATATGCAGTAGCAGAATTTGTGTGTTAAACTAACCTTTATAGTGGTATTGTTGTTAAGTGAAGTATTTATTTTTCTGATGCCTGATGTTAATGGTTTAGAGATGAAAAACAGCCTTTTAATATCTTGGAAAAATTGCGGAGCAATGCATAATAAGCAACTTTCAACTTTGGAAATAATACGAGAAGTGTTTACAGATATTCGCCGCCTTGCTTACCTTTTGTCTATATACACATCGCATCGCCTCGTTTAGACTTATGCACAGTCAGCGCGGAACACATTTATTAATGGATCGGCTTTAGGTCCATTTATGGGAGGTAGGATAGAAAATTAGGAAATAATTGCCGGCGGCTCGACCTGTCTCAGCGATAACTTTTGAAAGGGTCAACTATTTTGAATTATGTTTAAATATATCATTAGCATCGGGTACTAAATTTGTAAAATGGTACCAAGAGGTTAACGGGGTACTGAATGAAATACAATTTTGTCTTATACATGGGTATGTTAGGCCTTGATGACACTTTTTTCAACAGATGTATCATTCATAAGGAAATAATTTGGGTGTGTGCTGCTTACAGAACAGACTGCAAATTAGATTAGTAGATTTTGCAGTAGAAGATAGTAGAAGTAGAAGTAAGTGAAAGTGAAATGAAAGTGAAAGCCATGATATTTTTATTACGGTGCAACAAAACTGATCGATAGTCAGACTTTAAAACTGAGACTGACGACTGTCTCGGATTAAGATACCAAATTAATGTTGTATGTGTCCGGTAAAAATGTTAATTAAGGCATTACCGGTAAGGCATAGACAAAGAAGAAATAGTGAAGGCAATAATGTACAGTGCATAATTTAGTAATAACCTAAAAGCCAAGATGTTGATTTCCAGAACAATTAAAAATATTTTCAATAGTTACTTATTTAATTGCAAACATAACGTTATATTATGCTCTTATGTAAGTTTTACATTGCATTATAATATTCATTATACATTCATTAAGAGACACGAAATCAATAATTAATATTATATTTCACACGTTCGCCGCCTGTCAGTTAGCATTTGCTTTTTTGGAAAAGTGGCATACGGCTAAAAGATGCTTAGTGACTCAACATGCTTACAACAATGTAAAAGCAACAGTTACAAATCTAAACTTTAACAAGTTCCAGTGCAGTACTTGGGTATCCATCGTTGTGGCTTACGAAATTTACACTTTTTCAACTTGATCCTGAGCCAATTGAGCCCAAATAACACCTTGAAGTTTATTTCTTGTCTCTTTTTAGGAGAAGAAATAATTTCAACTAAAAAGCAAACGCAAATAAAGGAAAAAAATATTAAAAGCAAATCTGTAATCATTCGCAATCTATCTATCGCAATCTAATCACAAAACAATCCATACCAAATTTTTGCGTATATATGTTGTGGGTATTTATCAAAATCAGGCATTAACGTCCCTAGGAAATAAGCAAAATTTCCCCCAAATTGCAGTTTTTGGCCATAAATGAGTATTGAACATAAAATTTCTTAATATTGAATTTAACAGACTGATGGAGCAATTAACGGGGATTCCAAAAAATGTTACCTCAACAATTTGTAATTATTAAATGCGTATTTTCTAGGCAGTTAAATTTGACAAATTTTTTAACTGCCCATTTTAGGGGCAGTTAAACTGCCCCTAAAATGGGCATTTATAACCACAAAATGTTAAGGTGACAATTTTTGAAATTCTCGCTAATTGCCCTGTCAGGCTGATAAACTCAAAATTAGGGAATGTTATGTTCAATTAACACAAATCTGACAATCGTTACAAAACAAAATATCCTTCTTCTTCTGAACAAATATTCTTGTTACTTAAATAGGTCGGACAAATTTGTCACTGACCTTACATCGAGTTTCTCTTAAGTCAATCTCTTATATATATGAGGAAATTACTTACATCAGATATTATGAACTGAACTAGTATAACATGATAAATATTGGCTGAGATTTTACTAATTTATACACTGAATATTTTAGTCATCATTAAATAGGGACCCCCTACCTTTTGGGCGCAACTTATTGCTAGATGTGTAGGTACATTCATTTTGTTTACACGTAGTTCCATCCATCCGTACTTCATCAAAAATCGTCAAATTAGGAAGCTACTGATGCTAACTGAGGGCACAAAGCTCTAGAATTGCAATGTAATGGTTACTGCAGCCAATAAAATCTCATCCGGTTACATTTTTATGTACACAAACAAATTGTACCTATCTGTAACATTATCGTGCATCCAAATAGTATGATTCATTTTGAAAGTCCATCGACATTTGCTCACTATAGCTGAACTAACGGTTATTATTTTAGGTACGTTTAGCTCACAATCTAAAATAACTATGCTTACTTATATTTATCTGCATCACAATCTATGATCTACTAATATGATCTGGGTACCTCTAGGTGGGAATTTGTTGCTTGTTGTGCATAATGAAAATGTTTCCACTTATATTATAGCAGCAGATGCATGTGGATAGTATAATATACAATTCAATTATTCAGTTAGATGACAATAAGCCATACAAAGTCAGTTACATTGTTCATAATGTATATTGTTGCACTAGAGTTCACTGCTGCTGGACTGGATAGCTCCAAAACCACCCAAGGTACTATGTATTATGTACAGTTTGTTAATATTTAGCTCTTAACCTGCGGCTCAGCAATTAATGAATGCAAACTTACAATTTATAAGAATTAAATTTAAAGTTAAGTATGTCTTTTCAATTATTTTCGTTGTAATAGTACTTTTGGAATTTCAAACTGAGACAACAATTTCTACAATTATCCTCGATGTACAACAATATGGGTCAATATACGAGACCCAACTAAAACTAAAGGGTAAATGATGTTAACAAACCCTGTGCAGATACAATGCTGATAATTTCAAGAGTGAGTAGCCAAATAGATACATTATATTAAAGCGTTTCAAGCTTTAAGCACAATACAATAGGAACCACTTCCGGTTCTATAACTACTACAGCAAACCAGAATGCTCATACTTCGTCCATACTACCTGCCGCATAATTATTCCATCGCACATCAACATCTGTATCACATTGAGTCATATTCAGTGCATTCAAAAATAATTTAGTGCGTAAATATGCTTTTATGCTATGTAACACTTCAAAATGTCCACCTAGTCAGTATAATACACTGTTGTATGATTATATCCAACAAATAGAGCAAAGAGATTCAAAAATTGATATTTATATTATAACCGCACTGTGTAGATTATGTACAACTGTATAAATACATAGGTAATTTAGTATTATATATGTCTATGCATTATGGTACCTATATACCTTTTAACTCTTAGTGGTCAATTCATTCATTATAAATGTATTTACCTACTTGCCTTAGACAAATGTATATTTTAGCATAGCTTCTCCAGTAAATTCTCTAGTAGATCTAAACGAATGCTATTACTTATAATGTAATGCAACAATCACAATATATATCTGTACAAATTATCGATATCACATTTAGCTATGTACAGGTTTAATTCCTACATTATAATTGATTCCACATGCAGAATGGCACATACTATAATATATCTAACTGCACAATGCATGCACCCAAGGTATGTTCTATACGCTAATGCTTACGGGCATGCTAACATCCCACATCACCATTATAAATTGACAAACAAACATTGTGTCGTTTTTATTCTGAACTTTTAGATATCATTGCCAGATACATAATAATTGCACCATTGCTGTCTGTCGGTAAGTCAGTCAGTCCACGCTTTAACTTTCGAACGGTCAACTTTTTTGAATTCTGTTTTCAAAATTCGAAATAGGAGGTCAAAAGTCAGTGTTTTGCCACACCCCCATAGAGTTCTGGCTATTCCCACTTATTTTTTAAATAGAAACTATAATTAAAATATTAAAATATTTAAATAGAAACTATAACTTTAAATGGTAAGTGGGGTATTGTTGAAAAGGTGTTGACGTAAGGAATCCAAATATGAATCTCAATTACCCCAAACATGGGACAGTGGGAGATTTTGTGGGAAATTATTAATAAATGTTTCTAGTGTGCTACTTTAAACTATTTTAATCAACGAAACTGATAGTTTAGTGAGAAACATTAAACATTTAATAATTTTTTGATTACGGCGATACATAGAGACATCCGTTTGCACTGTTTATTATGTAGAGTAGAGGTATCCATTAGGCATTTATGCATGTATTCGTATCCACAAAATAAAAATACAAAAGAATGAACTCCGGACTACTATAAACTATAAATTGAGCTGCACATTCATTAATTCTTTTTGTATCCTATGAAAAGCAGGCAATAGATAGATATTCTATACAATACCTAGCCAGCAAGTATACAACAAATACAATATTTCGATTACTCGTCGTATATTGCTCTAGCTATGCCATTTACGTGTGCAAAAAGAAAAATTATCAAATAGTGTCTGGAAATAGTTGAATCCTAACTTTACTTAATTTACAAGGTAGCTTAGGCACTTCTCTGCATGTTTTATATTTAGGTGCATAGATAAGTAGTCTTAGATATTCTTTATTATCATTAGTTACTCATACTAGAATTGCAGTGCAGGTATTTATACTGCATTACGTATTTATTTATGCACACAGTCAAGCGAAGTAATAGTATAATATCTCATTCAACTAAATATTACAGTCTCGAGGATGGCATACCTGTACCTGTGAGGACGTAGATATTGTGTACTTATATATATGTGAAGTATAAACTATTTTGTTTGTTCATCTTTTCCATTTACCTATTCATAATTTAGAGAAGTAAATATTATTTTTCATAACGAATATTTTAGCGTACATTTAGAGATGGTTTACACAAATACATAATTACTGTCTTTTATTATACAGGTATAGCTACCCGACAATTGCTACATTACAGTACATTTAGGTGAAACTGCCACATGACAACAAAACAATATTTTTCCTGTGCAATTTGGCTGCAGTAACGACTCTGCCCTGTGTCTACTCAAGGACAGAATATTTAGAGGCAATTCAGGAGTAATGGATTTATCACGGAACCACGGAACTCTAAAATAAAAGTTAGCATAATACATAATAATACTACTTTCCATTTAGTGGTCGTAATGCAATGCATGTCCATTATAGTTTTTTTCCGTATTAAGTCAGATCTACTAGCAACGTTGTCTTGTTAAATCTTCCTAAGTTCAATTTCAAGGATTTAAAAAATATGAATCTGTGAATTAAATTATATAATTCATTTTGAAAACATTTATTAACTACCCCATGGTGAAAATTGTTTATCTTTCCTGAACTGGGTCATCGCAATACCCGCAAATAGTGCGTTCTTAGAATATTTAACATTTTTACAATAAAAATGAAAGTAGGTTTGCGTTACAAGTGAGTTTAATTTATGATTTATATTTATTTGTGAGAAACGTGATTTATTCAAAAAGAGATCACAATGCTTAATTCAGGGAGCTTCGTATCTTCTGTATTTTTGTTATTAGTACCCTGTGCCCTGGCATTAAAAACAATCGACATAAAATTATTAAAAGACGACGAGCGAATAAGCTACGTGTCCGGGACAGTTGCCGAGTATTTACCCGATCCGGTATTTTACGATACGTATGTTCCCGTTATCTACGAGTTTGGAATTCCTCAACACATGGAATCGGCAGTTAAAATAAAATGGGACCATGCAAACGTTTGTAATCAGTCCGACTCCCGCTATGACGGAAAACTCTGCCCAGTTGTTCACCATTTGCACAAAGTTGTTGCGAACCTAACTGCAGGGATGGGATTCTGGAAAGAATACTATTCCCCTGATGGAGACAAGCCTTCGACTGGGAAGTCGGCCAATTCCGTTATTTGTGATGAAATTAATCAGCATTTTGATAATCACTTCACGAGTCGAGAGCAACTGAATAAATACATTGGAAACCTTAAATCCTGTTTATTAGGAGATTTCCTGCAGCGATCCACCTTCAGTAGTAAATGGGTGATAGACAAATCCGTCTACTACACCATGGTGGATCGGTTCTATACTGAATTTTACAGGGCATTGCCCTCCTCAGGGTTAGTAGATTGGGCCATCACCTTAGATATGTACGTAGCCCTCCAAGGGACTCTCCTAACTAATAATTTTATCGAGAGCTCTCAAGTTATCCAAGCTGTCTCGATGTGCAACTCTGGATTTCTTCCACAAGCCTTTGTCAAAAAGTCAATCTTGAAGAAAACGCTGGATTCCCTTTCAGAGAAAATTAATTCCGTGCACTACGAATTTGTTTTTGATAAAGAAATTGATTTGTCTCCCTATTACAAATACGAGTTGGCCGATTGCACATTTACGGATAATTACACTCTGGCTGTTCGGCTATTAGTACCATTGAAAATTGTGGACGTGGAAAGCAAATTATTGCAAATTACAACATACCCCTTTATACAAAATGTTCACGAAAACAATACAACTAAACTTTGTACACTGAAGACACCTGGGAAAATGAATATGATCGAAAGTAGTTCCGGACTTTTATTTGAAACTCATTGCCATCAAGCAAATGAACTGTGCCGGGTTACAGAACTTAACAGTTTTTACCAAACAGACGGATGTGTCTCAGCTGTTCTTTCTAATTCACAAACCCAAATCCTCCAAAATTGTGCCCTGAATTGTTTCGCAATTGACCCGTTGACCACATTGCCCATGTTTAGGAAAATTGCCTCCGATACATTTGTGGCCACGGGCACTTCCGCAAATAAAATTTTCATTACATGCAATGACCAGCCTTTTGAAATGTTGAAACTTGAGGATGAAGGCTCCTTGCAGATTAAGCTGGCTTGCAATTGCAGAATTACTTACCGTAGTCAAGTCTTCCGACCAACAATTCCATGTGGAAACAAGTTGACAGTCTCTCACATAATGCCTTACCATTGGGAAGCTGAAAGATTGAAAAACAAAACAGCTTACGATGTAGATATGGATACAAATACTTTGGAACATGGTGCTACTACGTACAAACCAAATATTGCAGACCATTTCAACGAGACTGTGATAGAAAGACAGATTTACATGGAGTTGCAAAACAATGGATACTCTATCTCCAAGGGACTTGCTACGCAACTCTGTTTTCTCTGGATCATTGTTGTAATTTCCCTGGTATCGTCTTTGTTTCTGTTATACCAAGTCTATGTTCTTGTAAAGTGGAAGGAAATGCAAATTTATAAAGACACTAGAATTGTATACAATGTCCCTGACTCTCCAAAATTACCAAATAGTAATAAATTCTAATAAAATGGTTTTCCATTACCCACACATTTAATTATAGCACCAATGATTTTACTATTATAAATATTATTATGCATACACTAATAGTTATCTAACGCATGCTCAGTGTAGAGTGGGTGTAGAAGTATGTATAAGGTGTCTTCCTTTTTTGCCTAGATTAAAGAACATTAATTTATCATTAAAGTAAATTCGTCACCCTCAATAAGGCCAATAGAAGTTGATGCTTAAAATTAACCATTGTACCTAACCTAACTCTAAGGAGTGATATATATTCCCAACAACTAATCAATAAAAAAGTAATAGGATACAGCTAACTTCTCCAATCACCAGTTAATTTGCAAACACCCGAAGACTTGTCAAACGCGTTTTTTTTTGTTTGAAATATTTTTGTAAAACATTTCTTTGTAACTTCAACTTTTTTTGGAATTTTAGTGTCAGGCTAAATTGCACGCTGATCTATTATGCATATTTCTATGGATAGCAATTAAACATCATATTATTGTTTCTCAACTTTAAACCCATTTTTTGCTATTGTCCCCATAAACTTCGACGCAAGCAAACGATCTAAAATTCGCTACATAAAGGTAAATTTCTTAATATTGGGACCTTTATGGGCGGTATTCAACTAACTAATAACTAATAAGAAGTATTTATGCGTTTCCGCCTTGTTTTTGGTTTGGTTTGAAGTTTTTGGCTTGGTTTGTTTGAACAAAATGTATTTATAAAGCGCTGACACTCCTGTTAGAATTAACCAAAAAGTAACCTAGCAAAGTACTTTCCGAAGGCAGGCATCCACGTTAATTAATAATCCCTAAAAGAACAGAATTGACAGGTAGAGAAAGAGTCTTATTAGTTCTACCTTGCTGATATAGCACTAGCACTCATTGTGCACTGCTGACATATTTTGTTTTAGACAATGCGGTCGTTCATTTCGTTCATTATAACAATGAGATGAACTACGAATGTTATTATGTGTAATTAGTAACTTCTACGACTACAAATACATTTTAACAAAAGAAATTAATATGATTTTTGCACAAGAGCTCTAATTGAATTACCATAAATAACACTATTTTCAATAGTATTTTCGTAAATCGACATAATGTATCAATAATTCTACATTACGAAAAAGTGGTTTATTTTCTTGTGTGAATATAATACATATTGATACAATAACCATTTTTACCACTTGACAAATTAAATGAAAATATTACATCAAAATCACTCAAATTTTATTGAATTGGCAAATTTCAAAAATTAGAAACCATATATTAGATTACATATTTTCACTTTAATTCTTCTTCTAAGTTTTTTCTGTGATATGTCAAGAGATAATGACTATCCAGGACTTTTCCACATGCCTCACCTGAAAGAATTAAATAAACGTAAATTAAAATTCTGAAATCATAATGATGAAAAAGTATATATCACTAAATAAAGTTAAAAATACTTACATGAACATTTCTTCACTATTTCATTTTCGCAAACCATTTCTCTATGGGTTATCAGAGATTTTGGTGTTGCAAAATTTTTTTGCAGACAGGGCATGGGAAAAAAACGTTTTTCCTTCTTACTTCTCGGTTTGTGGACACCCCCAAAATGTGTCCTACGGCTGCGGTAATCTCCAAACGTGTGTGCATCCAGTGACCAGGCATGGTAATCGTAGTTTGTTATCCGACATCCCATTCTCTTCCTCGTGAGTATTTACATGTCTTTTGAAAATTAATCTAATTGTCTAATTAATTAGTGCATACGCGAAAATAATAATCAACATAATAACTTAAGGCCACCTTTCAGATTTTTTCAGAGTTCCGGAGCAAAATTAATTAATACTTAAATAATGATAAATATAGATATGATATAATTACACAATATATCATCACATCAACAAAAATTGCACAGTATATTTTACAAATAAGTTTAGCGCATATCTTATCTAAGAAATAAAATACCTATGTATTTACAGATTACCAAAATCCTAGATGCATTGATTGAGCGGCTAAACTTGAGGTGGCGACTTCCGTAGAACGTTTGCTGTTTTCTCTTGCAGATTTCATTAAAGATTCTATAATACAGAAAACATTAATTAGTGCACTATTTAAACATCAGTATAATGTGGATGACTACGTACAACTTTAATTGACTACATGGCAAAATCAAGGCATTCTTATTTGTTTCGCAATCGATTTATAAATGCATTTACACGTTTACCATGAACATTTGCTTGAGAAAAGTCAACGTAGTCTCCCGATTCAGATGTGTATGACGGTGCCCGGTTGGTGTTTTTCCTTTTCTTAGGAATCCGCGGCTTGACATGTTCAGTGTCCTTGTCCTTGTTTCTGTGGGCATGATTGTTGTGGCTGTAGAGAGCAAAAGAGCTGGAATAATTCTTATTGCATCGATGACAGAAAGTCTCTTCAGTATTTCCATATCTGTGAAAGTTGTTCTTGTGATAGCTCAAGAGGTAAAAATTATCCAGAACTTTGCCACACACAGGACCTGAAACGAAAAAGGAACAGTGATTAACCTAAAAGCCAAATATTGATGTATAAAAAATAAATGCGAATTAATATATTAAAAATACTTACAGGGAACTTTCTTGGCTTTATCTTTTTCGCATACATTGACCTTGTGAAGCGATAGAGACGCACTGCTATTAAAAACCTTTCCGCAAACTGGACAAGAGAAATTTCGCTCGTTTTTGTGGACTCCTTGAAAGTGTCTCCTGAAGCTGTTCTTGTTTGCAAATGTTTTTGCACATCCTGGCACCATACATGGTACTCGCGGCTCATTTTGCGGTCCTCCGTTATCATGGGTCCTTACATGCTTCTTGAACGCGGAAAAATCTCTATAAGTCTTCCCACAATTTTCGCACATAAAGCTTCTCTCGCCGTGAGATTTTATCGTATGGCCTTTTTTCGATAACTCTGTGGCGAAGGCTTTCCCACAGATGTCACATTGAAAGCACCGGGCTTCAGAATGAAGGTTTTGAAAGTGCTGCGTAATAGAATTGTAGCTGTTTTGAGCTATCCCACATACTTTACACACGTATAGATCGGAATGTTGAAGGATGGTGTCGCTTATGCTTAATTTGGAGTGAGATACGTTCACGTGTTCTGCAAACAGTTCCTGGGTCTTAATATATTCGTCACATATAGGACACTGGACGTAAATCTCGTGAATATCCCTAAAATGCCAAGTCAGGTTCTTTTTCGTACTACACACGTCCTCACAAAATGGACAGCTAAAACACTTCTTCTTGGTGTTATCCTTATTCCTGTGACGACTGATGTTATCCTTATTCCTGTGACGACTGATGTTATCCTTATTCCTGTGACGACTGATATTATCCTTATTCCTGTGACGACTGATGTTATGACCGTAGAGGGTCATACAGCTGGAAAACTCTTTATTACACCGATGACAAAAAGTTTCATTCGTATTTCCAAACTTATGAAAGTTGTTTCTGTGATATGTCAAGAGATAACGACTATCCAGGACTTTTCCACATACCTCACCTGAAAGAATTAAATAAACGTAAATTAAATTCTGAAATAAAAGTGATGAAAAAAGGTTGGTGTATACGGCTAAATAAAGTGAAAAAAAACTTACATGAACATTTCTTCACTACTTCTTTTTCGCATACCATTTCTCTATGGGTTTCCAGAGATTTCGGTGTTGCAAAATTTTTTTCGCAGACAGGGCATGGGAAAAAACATTGTTCCTTTTTACTTCTCGGTTTGTGGACATCCACAAAATGTGTCCGACGGCTGCGGTAATCTCCAAACGTTTGTGTGCATCCAGTGACCAGGCATGGTAATCGCAGTTTGTTATCCGACACTCCATTCTCTCCCTCGTGAGTTTTTACATGTTTTTTGAAAGCGTGTTGGTTTTGATAGCGTTTTTCACATTTTTCACAGAAATATTTCTTGCTGTGAGATCTTGCTTTGTGCTGTCTAAGGGCACTCTCTATCGCAAACGATTTCCCGCAGTCGCACTGGAAAATTTTGCTGTCGGAATGCATGTTTTGATAGTGTTCTATCGCCACGCCGTAATGTCTACAGGCTATTCCACACATCTTACAAATGAAGTGCCCGGAGTATTCTAGAAACTTGTCGTTTTTGCTTAACTCCAAATGCGATGTGTTCACGTGTTCTATAAACAACGCTTGAGTTGTAATACTTTCACTACAAACCGGGCACAGTATATAAATGTCGTGAAGGTCTCTCAAATGCCGAGTAAATATCTGTTTGTGAACAAACAATTTTTCCTCGCAGAATGGGCAACTAAAGCAATTCTTCTTTATCAATTCTTTGCACTCTTTGTGACATTCAAGCAAATGTTCCCTGTATTTGATAATGCTAGTTAATTTCTCCGGGCACACTTCGCATGGATGCACTTTAAGATATTGTTTCCTTTTGCACACGGGCCATTTTCTATCCTGAATGCCTGCTTCGGAGTGTGTGCGTAAATGCGCGGCCAAAGACGCTTTTGAAAGATATTCCAATGTGCAAAAAGAGCATGGGAACACCTCATCAGCATTTGGCAAAGCATTATTGAGTGATCTCACGTTTAGTTGTTTATCCGTTATCCTTTTCACTATCTTCGCTACTGCATCCTCATCTATGGAAATATTTGCAACTCCTGTTATTGCATTAAAATTACATTAATTACAGTCCAGAGCAAAATTAATATCAAAATTAAGGTTTAATCTCCTCTTGCAAAGGAAATTAGTTGCGGATGAATTTTACCCATTGCGATTAATTGTATAATATTAATCTGATATTATTTTAATACAAAAATAAATGGACTACCTAAAAGATCTTTCACAGCATCCGCCACTCTTGTTCTTATTATTTCCAGGCCGGCCCTCTTCAATGCTCTGACAGCAATCTTTAACTTCTCTATTTCCACCAACTGCATTTCTTCGGATTGGAGATCATTTGTCAAATTGTTACGTCTTTTTCGCTTCGAGGTTCCTATTGTAATTTCCAAACTGCAACTTTCCTTGGATTCGCCATTCTCGTTTTCAGAATTTGTGTGATATTCTACAGTTTCTTTATTTTGGTGCAACTTAGCTCGCTGAAGTCTCTTTCTTTTTGCATCTGCGGCGCGACGAATTTTTAGATCTTCTTCGCGCATTCGAGCGCGGTAATTTCTTGACCTCTCCGCTCCTTTGGCGCGATACGCAATCAGTTCCTCTTCCGTTAGTTCATTCCGCTCCCGCCTGGCCCTAGTTGGCAACTGCTGAAGTGTATTTTTCTCTGCTTCTGTGGCACGACGAATTTTCAGCTTTTTCCCGCGCATTCGTGCGCGGTAATTCCTTGCCCTCTCCGCTTCTTTGGCGCGATACGCAATCAGTTCCTCTTCCGTTAATTCATTCCGCTCCCTTCTGGCCCTAGTTGGCAACCTGCAACATAATTCATAGCTTTATTGTCAGTATATTGTTCAGTGATTCCACAGGTCTCCCACAATTTATACAGTTACATCTGAATCAACTTACATAATACGAAGCACTAACTAATTTGCAAATATTTACTGAGGACATAGTAATACAATTACAATTGAATTGTCAATCAATTCATTCAACTGTAGTTATTTATTCAGGACATAGGTACATTTCTTGCGAAGACTCTGTTAGGCGTATATATTTTAAATACATTAGAGCATGTAGTTTCCTTAATTAATGTCAGTAGGTAATACATTCCACTCTCTGATGGCTCTACCTATACTGGAATGATTTTTTATAAAATTCAGAATTATGTTTTGGCACAAACACATTATCGGAGAATTTATTCTCCCGATTTGAAGCCCGCCCGCGACACCCACAAACTAGAAATTCTAAAAGGATAATCATTACTACGCTTCACCATTGAGTGCGCAATAACAAGATTATTTGATTCAATTTGGTAACAAGTATACCTTATACCCGACTTTTTATATAGTTTGCTCGAATCCGGCTTAGGTACGATGCCAACCTTTCTAATTTAGTACTATAGAAGTATTTCATTAGGAAATTATCAACTGTAAGGTATTAAAATTTTAACCGCTCTATCTCCAGCAACTGCATTTCTTCGGACTGAAGATCATTTGTCAAATTCTTTCGCTGCGAGGTTCCTTTTGTAATGTCCAAACTGCAACTTTCTTTAGCTTCTTCGATCTCGTTTTCTGAATTTGTATGATATTCTACAGGTTCATTCTTGACATCTGGATCTCCCTGTCCCTTGGGGTTGAACTGAGCTCCCTGAAGTTTCTCTCTCTCCGCTGCTACGGCGCGATGACGATTCATCTCTTCTTCACTCTGTCGTGCGCGATAATTTTCTTCTCCGCTCCTTTGGCACGTAACGCAATAAGTTCCTTTTCCGTTAGTTCATGTTCATTCCGCTCCGTCTAGCCAACAATAATACACAGAAGGATTTAAATAACGATACAAATAAGGATCCAAGGTTTCTACACTTTGGTAGATTGTGGTGTCCCCATTGGGTAAGGCTGTTTTCCAACCCTGACCATAGTCAACATTTTTGACTAATATCACTTTCCTCACTTCTGGGACACAACGCTGCAAGTTTGTTCACCCGAAATAAAAACAGCGAAATATTGGGCTTCGGCAAATCTTAGCCGAACGGGACCACTACCCGCACAACTAACCTTGATAAGAGTCATAAGGTAAGTTATGTAATTGGTGATTGGATATTTTTGGTATACGTTTAGCAAACGATAAGTACCAAAATGTTTTGAAAGGTCCAATAGCCTAATAAGTAGCTTCAAAAATCAATAGTTACAAAGAATAAATTATGACGAATACATACTGTCCTTGTCGTTCATCCTCTTCCCTAATTCTAGCTTTTCTTTCTCGATTCTTCTGTAGTATCTGCGCATACAGTTCCTCCACTCTTACAACCGGCTAAATAAAAATCGGCATGTAAATTGGCGCAAAACAGGCGGCCTGGCGATACAATTCCTGCGGTAGGAATTAATATAATCCGAAAAGCGGCCGGCTGGCCTGAAACGGACAATTTTATCGCCAGGCCGCCTGTTTTTTCCAAACTTGTACTTACACACCGATTTATATTTAGCCCTTAGCCGGTTGTAAGAGTGGAGGAACTGTAACTTTGCTTTCTCGGCATCCTGCAGATTTAATTTAAGCCTATAACGTTAACTTTTTAAAACTGTTATTTAAATGTAGTTCAATCATATTTAATTTATTTTAAGGTTCCAAAATACTTACGATAACCTGACTACCAACACATCCAAATAATGAACTCAAAAATTAACCCATGGTTACCTTTTAGCTTTTGTGAATCCCCCGACCGAGTAAATATTAATTAGTAGGCCAGCTTGCAGTGAAAACAGTCTTTACTAGTTATTAGCAGTATCAATTTGTGAAGAATAAATTTTTTATTGTGTTTGTGGGTGAATGGATAGAGAACAAATATTCAGTCAGCGGATGTCAATTTCAGTTTTCCAATGTCACTGTTTCTGTTTGTAGCCTCTGGTCTTAGTGTTAGGATTTGAATTCGATTTGTCAGTTGCTGGTTGCAAGTAATCCGATATCCGGTCAGATATGGTTCCCTGTATTTGCAAAGACAACTGATAATGGATTTAAATATGTATATTATTATGGATGTTAAATTATGGTATAGAATATATAATTAATTAGATATTCATAATGGATAAGTGATAATATGTCAGATGTCAGATGTTACAATTTTGTTGACTGATTTATGATTTAACAAACCTTATGTTGATGTTTAGTTGAAGTAAATGGAAAACCAACCGAGTCTAGTCAGCTGCCTCGTCAGTAATATTTCCAAACGGTAGCTAGTAGCAATCAATATTTTCAATTTTGATAAAAATGTCTTTAAAAACAAATATTTTTAAAGCAAGAAGAGATCTAGAATCCAGATCCAACTTCAATCACAATTCACAACACAACCAACAACAAACTGTTCCCCAAGTTCGTAATACTTTCCCTTCCCGCTCGATAAGGATTGAAATGAAGCCTAAGCTGCCTAAGATTGTTGCACTGGACCCCATGATTTAGATATTTACTTCTTGCCATTTTAGAAAGCATTTTTAGAAATCTGCTGTATATTAGTATTATGTAAATATATTAATTCTTCATTTGAACAACACAATGTAATGCCTCAAGGTAAATTTACTTATTGTATTATTTTTTAGAGACGACATTTGACATTGTCACGCTCATGTCATATGATCCCACGCACGCCTTTACTACTATATGCATTCACCCAGGTCCTCAAAACTTTTACGAGCACTTTGCGGCTAAACCTAAGCCTTTTGGGCAAAATGTGAAGAATCAAAATCGGTAGACAATTCTTCGAGGCAGGTTACGTTAATTCAGCAACTCTGTCAGACTTCCGGTTTAGCCGTAGGACGTAGGAACCCGAGGAATCAAAACTCGATTTGTTTGCTAGTCAAAATTCAATCTCCCTAGTTACAGTGTATGTACTGCATTGTGAATTTGCCATTACGTAATATTCCCATCTCGTCATCTCGTTGCGCTGAGATACTGCTAATGATGATGGTACTGCATTCTGTCTGGGTCAATTGATCCGACCTTCCAGCGGGGACTCGGGGGTGGATCCCCCGATAATTAAAATGTAGTTATTCCTAATCACAATGTATAATAAAATATTTTGCATTTCCACTCAACTTTTTATTGAGAACGCTAGTATGTATAATAGTCATCTATTCTTTACATTCTGACGGATTGTAATTTGCACCCCTGGAAGATAGTTCACCCTGCTCACCCCGTTCACCTACTTGCATTTTTTACCTAACCTAAAACAATCGAGACAGGGGGTGAGCAAGGTTCTTTTAGGGGAGTGCCATGCCAGCGTTCACTTTTGCAAAATTCCGTAATATATCTGTAACTTGATTATAGAAAGCGTTTGGTAGTGGATTAACAAAGAAAGGTCGGTTGGAGTATATCCTTTGGGGTAAACGAAAGATTTTCCGATTGTTAACACCGACATTGTTAACACAAACATTTTTGGTATTAACATTTTCAGTGTTAACAATCGGAAAATTTTTGTCCTTTGAAATATTTGGTTGGGGTCCAGCAAAGAGGACTGTTTTTGAAAAGTTGAAATATTTCACTCTCCAAATGTTGGCCGCTGAGGTCGAAGGACAAAAATTTTCCGAATGTTAATATGTTAACACCGAAAACATTAACACCAAAAATGTTAGCACCGGTGTTAACTATGTCGGTGTTAACAGTCGGAAAATTTCTAAGTTTTGTCGTTTACCCCAAAGGACCGAAAGGTCATTCAATTAATTGTATTGACGAGTTCTGTAGAACGATTATTTTGAACAATTAAAAATTAAAATTAAAAAAATTAGAATTAATCTTAACAGCCATTTTATAGTCTTTTTATGAAAGAGGTTTGTGCCGGGATGGGATTTAAAAACTTAAGCTAAGCTTAAGCTGTAGAACGAAATAATCTATCTTTTTATCTAAATTAAAATATTATAATGTTCGCATTTGCTTCCATCTCTATTTTGGCCAGACAAATTACCCTGTTATCTGTATCTTCAAGAAATGAATTACTATTTAATACAATTTTGTCTGCAACCAGGATTATTTTTGCTATTGATATGCAAATTAATTGCGTTTAACTCACCAAATTCTTGCTTGTAAACTGACAATCATCTGCTTTATGAACTATTAAAATGCTACAACATTATAATAACGTAACATAAGCTTAGTTAGTGTAGCCTTATATGTAGCCAGTAAAGGTTTGACTGTGGCTTATTATATTAATGAAATCTTTGGATCATAGGCAGTATATTTTTATTTTACTAAATGTTTCTACTGTTGCTATTTAGTTATTTATAAGCTCCAATAGAATTTCATTGCAAATTGGTAGCAATAATATTGTGAGATTTGAGAAATTCTTTTGAATTAAGCTTAAGAAATACGTAATAATAACTGTACACAAAATGTTTTGAACAGAAGTACTAATTTTTATTTTTAATGCATGAAATTATGGACATGACAAAATATTTAACTATGTTAACTTGTTAACTATGCTTATACTATATAATGGTAGGTAAACATAAATTTCTTATTTTACGATAATATTTACTGTGCAATAGTTAGCATTGCAATATTTACTATGTGTGCTTATATAATTGTTTTTAAATTTGATTACATCCAATAATACTTAGTGCACGGTGCACAATGTACAATGTACAACAACTTAAAATGTAAGGTTATTCAAATGAACTTGAAATAAATCACTAATAATTTATTTCAAGTTCATTTGAATAACCTCACATTTAAAGTTTAACATAAAATTTTGAATCTCACGTCACAAAAAAGTATTATTAAATTATTGAAAATTTTGTGTAATTTTTAATTAGTGTAAGAAATATATATTTATGTATTGTTGTAAAATGTCAAGAGTCAAGGGCAAGGCACCCAATTTTAATTTTGTATCCTAACACTATAAAGTATATAATGTAGTAAATATAATAGTTCTATTTATGCTCAATAATTTTAATAATAAAAAAGTAAATATGGATATATTATAATTTAATTTAATTTATACTTTCTAAATCGAATTAATTGTCCGGGTAATTTTCGTTTATCATTTCGGTGTTTTAAATCATCCTCCAAATAACATTTTGAGTGATTTAATACTCTCGAATTGTATTGATTTCGGAAGGATATGAACAGTTTTGGAATTTCGTTTTCTACTATAGCGCTAAACCCTATATTAAAATTAATTTCATTTCTCTTGAATGTAAACTTGTATGTTTTTGAACATTTTGAATCGTCACTTCTTGAAACATTAACGATTACAATAATGTTATTATGTATGTCGGTATTCATTGATACATCGATCAGTCCCATTTCATAGAGAATGAAAGTTGGTGTATTCTTGGTGCGTTTGACGTTAAATTGACCTTTTTTCTCGTTTACTTGATGTTGATTCTCATTTCTTGAATTATTTGGTTTGTAAGATATGGACAGAAAACTGTCATTTGGGAAATAAATCTTAGTATGCAGAATATTTGCATTATTTTTTGGGTCAGGGTGGCATATCTCGAACCATCTTGTTGTACTATTTAGCTTTGAACTAATTTTCACGGAAACGGATCTTTTTTCTATCTCTGACGGTGTACTTACTGTTAGATTGAGTTTTTCGTGAACTCTGTTTCGCAAGTTATACTTTATGGAATTGTGTTTGGAGACAGTACTTTTGACGTCTCTTACATGAACGGGTAGGCTTCTTCGTTTCCTTTTTTGGGTAGGGATGCTAACTTGTTCAAATGAAATTTTTACGAAATTTACTTCAGATTCAATGGTCCCTTCCAATATTTCTTTTTCACCTCCTTTTTCTTTGGATTTAGAATTATTTTTAATGGGGCTTTGACTAAATGGGAAATTGATGGAAATGTGAGTTGCATTTAGTAATTGTTCACCAGCAAACAAATTTAAGTTATCCATTAGCGATCTGTTTGCTTCAAGCTTGCTTGATTTTATTGTTATGCCATATTTTCTCGTTTCTTCTAATTCGATAAAGGGGCTAAACTTTTCAGGGAACAGGAACCAATTTCTTTTGCTGTTGCCAATTTTATTTGTACTTGATTTGGAACGAGGCGGTGAAATTTTATGCGTTGTACTTGAAGATTTCAAGTTCGGTCGCGTTACACTTGTAAAAGAAAATAAATTTGAAACTGCTCCCGATCCGTCTAAATTAGTTTTAAATTTCACTATGAAGCTATTTGATACTTTTGAAAGCGCTTCATCAGTATTGTCTTTCAATACCTTATCACTAAAGGTATCATTTCGATTTTTAATTTGAAGATTCATTGTATTGTCACAGTTAGGGTCAAAAGCAGATCTCTTTGTCAATGGTAGAGAAATTTGATTAATAGTGGTCAAATTCTTAAATGCCGTTTCTGATTTTACAACTTGGGCTTCAGTGTTAATGCGTGCGACGAAGATATCTAAAGGCTGTAAGTTATATCTTATGTCAATTTGTAATTCTTCTGTGCAAAGAACATTTTGACTTAAGGTTGAAGTGTAAATTAATTTGTTGGCCACATTTTGGTATTTCAAAGTAAATATCCAAGTGTGCAGTTTGTATAAGCGATTTTGCAAGAATTTAAATGCTAGCATAAGTGTATCATCAGTTGATATATTCCATTTTGTCGAATCAATGCCGTCAACACTGAAGAAGTCTTTAGAATTTATTGAGGGCTTAATTTTATTTTCAGCCTTCTTCTCATGAATCCAAATATTTTGTTTGTCGCTGAGTAAACAATTTTCAGGCTCAGATAATATGACTGAAGGACTTTCCTTGCTAAAATTTAGTGACAGCGCAAATGCCGAATTAATTGACATATCGTTTACGGCTCGTTTGATTATATGGCTTTTCATAAGAATTTCGGTATGTTCTGTAACCTGAAATTGAATGTTGGATAATATAATCGTGGTAAACGATATTTGGCCATTTGTAAATGGCACGCTGAAATCTGACAAATTATTGCGTTCCGTAATTCCCGTCACATGCAAAACACCATCTTCTTTAGGAATAATAACCAATGGTATAGAAAATTTATCACCCCCACTAAATAAACCAATGTATTTACTGGAAGTAAATCCGTAGTCGCTACTCTTCGTGGGTATATCATCTTCCCTGGACGAGTTATAATATATTTCAATTCGTATAAAAGGTAAGTCGCCTCGTTGTATAGTCACGTATTCAATCCCGAATGGCCCTGCTGTGGATAAATGAAATATATCTGGAAAATGTTTCTTAAAGGGGTTTTTCTTGAATATGGATGAACAATGTACTTCCGATTTTAATTTAGGTTGGACTTCAGGGGTATTATTAGAGTATGTAATTAAGCCTTCTTCAGGTTTCGCTTTTCGAAGAATAGTGTGCACAAAAGGCGGAACAAAATTTTCCGGAAGAGTAATGTTATATGTAAGGTTCAGTGTAGAAAGTACATTTGGTTCGGTACTTGAGAAGTCTTCCTGAGTGGTCATAGGAAATGTTGAAAATGAAGTAATGTCCATAGTGGTGCTAGAGGAAGGTATTCCATTCTCAGTTGTTGTATCAAAAGTGGACAGTGTAATACTTCCACTTGAATAAGTAGAGGAAGGAATGATAGTATAATATTTTGCCGTTTGATGGGAAGCTGCACTAATTCCTTTAGTGGGGACATCAAAAGATTTTCGGGCTGTATTAGCGGTTGGAGACCAAGTTGTTTGGAAAAAGTTTTCGGTTCTTGTTTTGCGGCTTTGGGTGTTATGACTATGGGTAATCTTATTTCCTTCTGTTATTGGAAAACTTGAAACAGGGGAATCAATACTCGTAGGAGTATTGGAAGTACTACCTTCAGTTGTTATATCGAATGTGGATAATGTAATAATATCAGTGGAATAACTGGAAGCAGAAATGGTAGAATACTTTGCTTTCTGGTGGTAAACAGTATTAGATCCTTTAGTGAATATGTCTAAAGATTTTGGAACTGAATTAATGGTGGTTGGAGACTTCGAGGATGGGAGATTATTCTGCTTCAGGCTATGTATCTGCGAAATTCGATGTGTCGGCAGAGTAGACATATTTAGCTCAGAAGTAAATTCTAAAAAGTTTTCGGTTGGGGGTTTATCGCTGAGGGAAGTTATAATATTGCCTTCAGATGTTGTTGGAAAGCTGGATATAGATGATTCCATGCTAGTGGGACTGGTAAGGGAAATATTATCCTGTGTTGTGGTATCAAATGTGGACAATGTAAAACTTTCAGTTGAATAACCAGAGCTAGAGGAACGCACATTAGAATTTGTTGCTGTCTGTTGCGAAGTGGACCTATCTAAAGATTTATTAACAGTTCGAGACTGAGAGGATGGGTTAGTTTTCTGCTTCAGGCTATAAATTCGCAAAAATCCAGTGGTCGGTCGATTAGGAAGCGATGGCTCAGAAGATAATTCAAAAAGTGACTCAGTTGCAGTTTTGTTGGTATATATGGGATCTTGGGAAGTGGAAGTGATTGTATTTCCTTCAGATGTTATTGGAAAGCTGGATATAGATGATTCCATGGTAGTGGGACTGGTAAGTAATATATTATCCTGTGTTGTGGTATCAAATGTGGAAAATGTAAAACTTTCAGTTGAATAACCAGAGGAACGAATATTAGAATTTGTTGCTGTATGTTGCGAAGTGGAACTATCTAAAGATTTATAAACAGTTGGAGACTGAGAGGTGGGGAGAGTTTTCTGCTGCAAGCTATAAATTCGCAAAAATCCAGTGGTCGGTCGATTAGGAAGCGATGGCTCAGAAGATAATTCAAAAATTGACTCAGTTGCAGTTTTGTTAGTATATATGGGTTCTTGAGAAGGAGAAGTGATTGTATTTCCTTCAGATGTTATTGGAAAGCTGGATATAGATGACTCTATGCTAGTGGGAGTTGTTAGGGAAATATTTTCCTGTTTTGTGGTATCAAATGTGGACAATGTAAAACTTTCTGTTGAATAACCAGAGGAACGAATACTAGAATATTTTGCTGCAAGGTGTGTTACATTATGGGTTCCTTTCTTTGATGCTAATGATAACTTTGCCGTTGGCCCCGAATGAATGTGCAGTGTTACAGCAGGGTTTGAAGCTAATTTCGATAACGAGAGATTAGTTGACCGTAATGTTCCCACACTACTTATTGTGACACTTGGAGTTTCAGAAGTTATATGAAAGCTTGATAAAGAAAAATCAACACTGGTAGGGGTTGTCGACGAAATTGTATCCTTTGTAATATCAAATGTGGATAATGTAATACTTTCAACTGAGTAATTGGAGAGCGAATTGGTAGAATATTTTGTTGTCCTATGAGCAGAGGTTGCCTTCTTGGATGTTAATAAAAATGTCGGCGATGTCCCCGAATGCGAAGGCAGTGTTACACGTGTCTTTAATGTTGGTGATATTAGTGGGGAAGCGGCTTTCGAATTTGAAAGGGTGATCCGTGGAAAAGTTTCTAGTCTACTGTTTGAGCTACCTCGAATATTCCCAGCTGTCGAAAGGGTTGAATGAGACGAGTCAATACTGGTATGGGTTGTTGAGGAAAGTTTATCCTCCGTTGTTATGGTAAATGTTGACAACGTAATATTTTCAGTTGCAAAAGTTGACAAAGGAGCATAAACATTTTTAGCCACCGGCTTGGTACCGATAGTTTTTATTGTTGAAATTAAAGAGTTTGATTCTGCTGTACCGGAGTGAATGGAATGTGACCTCATTGAATGATATATTTCTGTATATTTCGGATTGGATGATATTGCAGACGACAAAGGAGTAGTTGGCCCCAATGTCCCCACTAGGTC
The DNA here is from genome assembly GCA_034694165.1 of Tomocerus mixtus. Classification (NCBI taxonomy): domain Eukaryota; kingdom Metazoa; phylum Arthropoda; class Collembola; order Entomobryomorpha; family Tomoceridae; genus Tomocerus; species Tomocerus mixtus. Next base: position 574 of record JAQFYC010001955.1, on the reverse strand, counting down.
GTAGGTTACATTAGTTATATCGGCAGAAGTGACTGGAAAACTAGAAAAGGAAACATCACTGCTAGGATTTGTCGACGAAACCGGAGAAGTGGTTGTTGTTGAGGCAAGTTTATTTTCAGCAGTTACATCAAATGTTGATATTGCAATACCTTCAGTTGCAGATGGCAAACGAGAATATTTAGCTATCTGCGGGGTTACATTGGAAGTCCTAAATTCTGAGACCAACGAAAACGACGACACAGTCCCTGAGAGAACACCCTGAACCGCAGGTTGTTTTGCTGGTGCCTTTGATACAGTGATATTACTATCTACACCATTGTTTGTAACGCTTAAAATTGATATAGAAGTTGTTGGAAACCTTGCATTAGATACTTTAATAATTTCCACTCTAGCGGATACAGGACTTTGCTCTGTTGTGATATCAAATGTGGATAATGCAAATTCTTCATTTGAACTTGTTGGTACATTTTTGGATGTAGTCATTTGCTTCGTCGTATACATTGTTGTCCTAATGCTTGATGTAGGTGTCAATTTGTAAGTTGATGGATGGGATAAAATTGACGTTGTTGATGCA
>JAQFYC010001954.1:0-29301 GCA_034694165.1 Tomocerus mixtus | reverse complement strand
ATTTTTATCGGAGTTTTAGTTTAGGAGCTAGATGACCTAGACCACGGGGACATCTTTTTGGCTAGCCCTGTACATAAGTACGTAAGTATAAGACGCTAAGGAAACCAAAATTATTTTGTTTAGAGGAATAATTTGTAACTAACTGCAATGATGCAAATGAGACTTGCGTCATACAAATCTTCTATTCTGACGAGGGTCAGATTTGGATGACATACATAATAATCAGTTGCACCAGAGGATTGAGGATACAAATATTATTGTAGAAGGAAACCAAAGTTCTATTTGTATAACGTTTACACTTTAGATACAACGGATTGGGTCCTTCTCCATCTAATCTTCAAGATAAAACTGTTTGCTATACTACTATTCTAAATAGTCCAAGATGAAGGTTAAGTGTCAAATTATGGATGCCATCCACTTGGATCCGGGCTATGCTCTTCTATCAGTTCAGAATTGCTTGACTTGCATTGAAATGTTTAAATTGATAGATGTGCATCAAAATGATAAGCTTAATGGTATTTTATACAATAGAATAATAACTTTTTTAGGTTATGTGCTACTGCATTATTCACTTGGTGCATTCTTGTGCCATGTCATAATTTATATAAGTAGCTACATTAAAAGTAAATTATTGTCCAAAACAGATATCCAGTTTTGGATTTTCATGAAAAATGTGACAAATGTGAGCAAAAATGAAGTACAGATTATTTTTGATCTACTGGATGTGGATCACTCTGGGGAAATGGAATTTGAAGAGTTTTACCTAATTTTCTGTATTCTTATCGCTTGCAAGGTATAATCTTTATATAACCAATAACTTAAATTGTGTTACTAACAACACAAAAAATCTTATACCACTTTTACAAAATATCCTAGCTCTAGCTCAAAGTAATTTGTGCTTCTACTAAAATTATCGTAGTGTATTTATATAAAAATAAAACGAATTAATGGTCGTATTTTAAAGTTTATGTACAATAGTAAGTACCAAATATTTTCATACAATAGCACAGCACATGTAGATATATATTTATGCTAATTCCAGGATGCATATGAGAAGGAGTTTATATATCGGCATTCTAAAAGCATCTTTCAATTAATCGATGCTGATGCTTCCGGTTTTATCAATATTGAAGAATTCAACCACATGGGAATTCTATTTAACTTTGACGAAGATGCCATTGCGAGTATTTTTGACCAATTTGATGCTTCTGGAGACAAAGCTTTGGACTTTGAGGAATTCAGGGTAATTTTAATAAATCGCAATAAATGAATTGCCTATAATTAGTTAAAGTAACACTAGCCCAAATAAGCATTCTACACTTCTTACACATCTTTTGAAGCTTTGAATAAAATTCTTCCAGATATATAACGTAACAAAGTAAGCTATACATGTATGTACGTATGTTATAGGTATGTAGTTATAAAGTTATTTATTAACAGAGGATTAATAATTTCTGTAGCTTTTTACGATGGCCTGCATTGACGAAGCCAGAGCAATTGACGCTAGAAAGAAAGTAAAAGCGTTTACAGACTATCACACAAGGCTTTTGGATTTTCTAGAACCGCTACTGAGACGCTTCATACGAACAGATGTACGATAATGTTGCGATTTTTGTCAAATAACCAATAATAATCACCACCTTTCATTCATAAATTGCTATTAGTATAATATTATGGGTAAGCTTTCATTAAATAACTTTTTGTAGGATCTGCCGCTTCCATTCCAAGTAGAACAAGCAGTTCTCTCTGTAAGAAAGCCTTACATTCCTCTTCAAAAAAAGTTCAAATTGACCAAACTACTCAATTTTGCAGAACTGCGAGAAAAAGTGCAAAATCAATGGGAATCGACTTGGGTACGAATCATGCAGACTGTCGACAATCCATCATGTTTCGGAAGATGCATTCATATTATGTGCTGTGGCTGCTGGTATTGTTTTAGGATATTATATTCTAATCTTTTAGTAACATAGCTTAAAGATCTCAAAAAATGTCGTGGTTGAATATAACCAAATGTTTGTCTTGTTAGGTGCAGAAAATGTTGGGCAATTCCCAAAGGCAGATGTTGTAGGTGTGAGAGTGTTGATTGCACCAATTGTTGCAACTGCTGTAAGAAATTGTGCCATAAAAAAGATGAGGCTGAAGAAGAAGAAAAAGAGTGGAAAACAAAATCCCATTTACATGGACATCCTCCAGGATTTCATGCACGTCACGGGTCGGTCACTACAACTGCAGATCATGGGAAACTTTCTGTCAAAAAAAGATGCATTGTTTTGTAGCCGGAAGCAGTAAACGGAGGATTGAGGTTGAATATTTATCTCGGATACGATGGGAATTTCTGTTTATTTCATAGTCTTATGTAGCGTGCAAGTAGGTAAACATCTGTATAGGCATTTCAATAATTATTTGGAAGGCATTTTTGATAATTCAGGTTGCACTTACAGAATGATCTGCATTCCCGTTTTGTTTCGCCAATAAAAAATAATTTATTATCTCTGAGTTGGTGCAGGCGCAGGCATAATAATACACTTAAGATTACATAGTACATTTGAATTATACAACTACAAGTTCTTAAATTATGCCACTGCCCACAATCCCACTAACTTGTAAACGAGAGCATACGGGAACCGCAAAGGAACTTTCTCCCTCATTTACTCCAAAACACTAAAGCTGTGAAGTGAATAAGTGAAAGGTTCATTTAGTTCATGAATGAAAAAATATCGTTGAATTCAATAGCTTCCATCACGTTTCATGTAATTCTAGTCAAGTTCTTAAGCAACTTATTGAATAATGAGGTCTCCAACATGGGGGGACTGCAAAGTTAATGGGGCACCTTTACAATACAAGGAATATAGTACTGTCCCTTTTTACATTGAAGCACTGTTTAAAACTTTCACAAGTGCTTTCACTTTGAATTTAAACTTGATTGATGTTTTGTTTATGTACGTAAAACGTAAATTTAGGCTTGCTAGTGCATCAACATTGTAATTGTAATCTCTGTTAATTGAATTTTATCATGCCCTCGGTTTATCAATCAAGAGCACCCAGTAAACAAAGCATTACATACTTATAGATAGCTAACTAATGCAACTCTGCGTACAACTATCAAAACTAAACTAGGTAAGCTAATTATTGCATTGGAAAACAATTATTGAATAAAAAGTCATATCATTCTCAGTCCTCGAGGAGCGTTTATCTGTTTCTTAACGTGTGTCAAATCGAAACAAGGTCGACGCAAATAACGAACTGATTACTACGAATAAGCATTATAACTGACGACTAGCTAAAGCAACATAAAGTGAATATACATAGATGAAGTTATTAACATTCGATTGTCCATTATATCATTATCAATATCATTGTCACATTTACGATACAAATTCCTCAGATAAATTAATCTACGTGGTAAACAGAGGTTTGTACTATGTATAATTTGACACCAACGCATTTTCAATCATTTAATATGGAATTGAAACTGTTATCTCCTAACACTGCCTTTCTCCACACGTGTGTATATTATGTGTGTGTGTGTGTTCTAATTCTTATCGTTATAATTATAATCATAATCATAGTTTTATATTAATTGACTTTTTAAATAAATGGCAAAATATTTCAGCTGCATTTTGTATAATCCACGTATTCTTATCTTTAATTAACTCTTTCGTTAGAGATTATAATTAATTAGTCTCCAAATAATATCTATACTAATTGTAGTAATGGGCCCTAAGCGTATATGTATACATAACATAATAAATATATATATTATAGTAAGGTATTTAAAGTATTTACGGTGATGATGAGACGGCAGGGTATCTGTATATATGTACTTATGAATGGCATTAGCTCATATAAGTAGCAGCATACATTTAGTAGTTACGACATTAAAGGTACGGTTGTTAATTTTCTGTACATAGAGATTACAATTATGTACCTAGTAATTACCTACTTATATAATTAAATATAACTAGATATAGCACAATAACTTATCTCAGTATTACAAATAGTTACACCACATAATTGTGTTAGCAAATTGTTGTGTTGATTAAGACTCAAGTTTGCATGCAAAGTAATAATCATTTGCAACTGCAGCTGCAAAGATAATCAAATCCGTATAACTTGTGTACACCTACCTTAAAAAATATTAATTCTAAATTACATTAAATTGGGATTAGCCATCTGGATCAAGATGGAACATTTTGTAATGAATTTGTTGAGAGCGATAGTTGTCTTAATAGTCTTGGGACAGGGACCTCTTATGATAATGTCTCAAGAGAATAATTATGACGTAGTTATTCTAAACGCTCGGATTATTGACGGAACAGGGGGCCCTTGGCATCGAGCGGAGCTGGCAATCAAGGGAAACACTATAGCAGCTATAGGAAAACTTTCCGAAGGAGATATTGCAAACGCTTTGCAAGTAATTAACGCTAACGACAGTTACCTAACTCCGGGATTCATCGATTCCCATACTCACGATGATGTCGCCGTTCTTTCTTCGCCCTATCACGGTGCAAAAACTCTTCAAGGAGTCACCACAATTGTCACAGGTAACTGTGGGTTTTCAAACTATCCAAACGGAGACATAAACCCTGAAGTTCAAGAACATTTAGGAAGTTTACTTGGTGAAGTAGATGCATCCCAGTTTTTCAGGAACTTTTCCGCGTATAAAAACAAATTGACCCAAGAATCAATAGGATTGAATGTTGCAAGTTTAGTTGGCCACGGTCCTTTGAGAATTTCTGTCATGGGCTACGAAAACAGAGAAGCCACTCAAGCGGAAATTGACGAGATGAGTCGACTATTGGATGAGCAATTAGAACAAGGGGCAGTTGGTATGTCCATTGGGCTTCTGTATCCACCCAGTGCTTATGCTGGAATCGAAGAACTAATTAGTTTGGCTAGAGTTGTTGCAAAACATGACCGACTCCTTTCCGCACATATCCGTAGTTACGAAGGCAAATTGCTTGAAAGCATTCAAGAATTTTTACAAGTTTTAAGGGAAAGTCGAGCAAAAGGATTACTTTCACATTTGCAAGCTGCAGGAAAGCCATACTGGGAAATTCTGATACCAAGAGCTATCGACATGATTGAAGCTGCAAGAAATGAGGAAGATATCGATATTGCTGTAGATATGTATCCATATTTGGCAGGTATTCCTTACAATACAACTATATTTAATTATGATTTGCGGCTGCTACAAATGAGGTTTTCTTTAAACTAAGGTTCTTCGACGATTCTTCAATTGCTACCTCCTTCAGCAATGTCAGGAGGTTTCAGCGAACTATTGAGAAAATTAGAAGACCCGGTGTATCGAGAGCAATTGAAGGAACTTACAGAGGGGGGAAGTGAAACCGGCTGGGAATCTAAGATTGCACTAATTGGGTGGGAAAACGTTGTCATAAGTTCTGTTTTAGATGCAGGGCTTAAACCATATGAAGGAATGAATATCACGGCAGCGGCTGAAATTTTGCAGATGACAGAATTTGAATTTACCCTTTACGTAGTAGTTACTGATGAAGGGAAGACAAACATAATTATGTTCCAGCAATCCGATATTGATTTAAATAAAGTTCTAACTACACGCCTTCACATGATTGGAAGTGATAGCATCCCTAGAGCAGGGGGCAAACCTCATCCGAGAATGTATGGATCATTCCCAAGAGTGATTGGACGCTTAGCAAATCAAGACGGTCTAATGCTCCTGGAGGATGCTGTAAGAAAAGCTACATCGATGACCGCCCAGAGATTCGGAATTTTCGATAGAGGAATTTTGAGAGCTGGAATGGTTGCAGATTTGGTTCTATTCAGCAGAGACTTCATAGACAAAGCGACTTTTGACGAACCTACATTAGCAGCTGAAGGTTTAGAAGGCGTTTGGGTCAGTGGTGTGCGAATTGTTACCAATGGCCAGCTATTGGATGAACTACCGGGTGTTGTTATATCTAAGTAAAGTAATTATCATATTGCATTAATTTCAATGTTTTAGATTTATTTTGCTTTGCTTAAATTACATCTCATTAGAGACAGGCTTATGCATAAATTTTTTCTACAATGGATTTACTCTCATTTTTATCCTATCATGTCTTTGCATTTTGCATACTTTCAACTGCCCATTAATATTATATGAATTACTACTTTTACATAAATGTGTCAAGTCAACATTGTTACAGTTTCTAGAATGTAATAATTAATCAGAACCGAAGAATTCCCGTTCAAGTCGCTGGCAGAATTTGACTAGATTTGAATTGTGTTTGACTAAGTTTCCCATTTGATGAGGATTGGGTAGACGTGTGGTAATCATTGTGAACAAGTATCCGAAAACTAAAGCATCAAGCTCGGTGGGGGACGCTCCAAAAAAGTAGTCGGAGTCTCCAAGTCGCTCGCTTAAAGTCAGTAAGCAAGTCTCAACTACAAAATAGTCATAAAACATATAACTCCAGCGTATACATCATATAATGCATTCCTATTTGTTGATTATATCGGGAAATAACAATATTTAACTGCAATTAAGTAAATATTGAATAAGATACATAGAAGATTGTGTACCTTCTCTGTAAACTTCTTCAGGTTGCCTTTCTGCCCATTTCAAAGCAGTTAACTGAGCCAAAACTTTACGTCGAAGGCTCCACGGAAGAAGATACCTTAAGGGGAAGTTATACACGGAACCCACTCGATGTCGTGTTATATCGCTGTAAACTTGATCATCCAACCACGTAAAATAAAGCATTGCGTTCCCCAAAACATTATGAACTAAAGACATGTAGGCTCTGAGGTCAGCCTTTTCTGCAGCAGTTAAATGAACTGACATGCTCACTCCTTTTGCTTGGGCAAGCTGAACAACCCCTTCCATTTCAGAGACGACATAGGCTCCACATTTGATTACAGGCAGCTTTCCTATAAAACAAATGCAAAAGTTAGGTTATACAAAATCAACACCACATTTAAGCTAGCTGGAAGATAGACTTTAACTAATATAATATATACTTCAATACTTATAGAATACCATTAGGACTGATGTCAGCAGCATTGTGCATTTGTTGTACGCTATATGGAAGGTGTGTCATTTTTAAAAAGGCTTGAACTCCAAGAACAGCCGCCGAGTCTGGCATTAGAATTTGACTTTTTTCGAAAGGAATCATCATATACGCATCGGCTGACCATGGCTCCTTTGCTGTTTTAAAAACAAAAATATAAAAAACATTAACAAAAACATACATAGAACATAGGTAAGTATTTATATTTATTTACCGTATATAATTCTATATTAGTGCTACACTTACATTCAGAAACCAATAAATTCAAAATGTAATAACAAATAATGCTAAAATCAAAAATATTTTTTGTATTGATATGTATTTAATCTTACTGTCGAAATCAAATTCTGGAGGATTTAATCCACTTGTTAGAGGCATTTCAAAGGCTGTGTACAATTTTAGCAACTGGCAACTTCAACTATAATTAAGTTTATTCTTGTCTATTGCTAGACTTTAAAACATTAAAAACACTAAAAGACTTTCCGAGATATTCGAAATTTTTGCAAAACTAAAAGGTGCAGGCAGGGTTCCAGTTCCAAGTTCCAGGCCCTCACTGGTAGTCCGCTCGCTGACTGTGACTGACTCGTGAACTTAGGAAGATAATCAACTTACTGTTAATAAATAATAACTATTTATTTTGTTTACTTTACAATTTGCAAATATTATGCAACATTTTCGCATGTGTTGATTCTCTCCGTGTAGGTTTAATTTAGCGCACATTTTCATCCTATACCAATAGTAAATGTACAGGTAGTTAGCACCCAGCACCCAGGTAGTTGGCACCCAGCACCCAAATTCGATTTTGTAGGAATTTCATCAAAAATCCTTTTGGGGGGCAGCCAAACCTAACCTAACCTAATTATTTTCGAAATAATTAGGTTAGGTTAGGTTTGGCTACCCCCTAAAAGGATTTTTGATGAAATTCATATAAAATCGAATTTGGGTGCTGGGTGCTAACTACTGGTACCCCCAGTAGTAATACGACTGCAATACTCTGCTGTAGTTCTACCACTGCGCGGGAATTTAGAATAAATTTGATTTTAATACACCTTGTTGACTTTAGTACACCACAGATTTTTTTCTTTTTTCATTTGCCGATTTGCGAATCTTCGTTCATAATAAATCATCATAATAACTGACAAACACTAGTTACTTTAAGTTACTTAGCTTTCCGGCTGACCGGGGAAAAAGTTAAAATTTGGAACTTGAACTGGCGCTGCTAGAACCTGGACGGAGCCAGCTGTGTGCTGTTCTGTTGATAATCCAAATTCCAAAGAGACTATTAATGTGTCACCGACAATAAATTTGATTTCAGGCAAGGTAAGTCATAAGTATTAACTATTCAAATAATTAATGAATAGACCATATTATTTGACAATGTCCCTCATTTCATTAGGTCATAGGTTTGGACTTAGAAAAATCAACATTTCGGTATCAATCAAAAGCACTGGTAATGGACTTTCAAATATCGTTAATTTCCCAATTCTATGTTCTTAAAGTGACCAATGGGTATCAAGAATCCGAAAAATTGGGTTTTTTAAATTAATTGTAAACGAGAAAACCTAGAAATGATGAATGGGAAATTAGTGCTATTTGAAAGCCCATTGCCAGCTCTTTTATCTTTCGACGGATACCGATTTAATACGTTAAAAGGGTGTCAAGAGAGTTGATTTTTTCTGAAGGGAATATGGTCTATTACAGTGAAGTGAATAATAATTTGCAATTTATATATAAGTAAGTAGATGATAGATGTGGACGTGGAATATGATGGGGATGGAAAATATTCACAAAACAGTCATTTAGAAATATCGAAATCGTAAATATTGTTATGCATTATGAAGGAGAATCGGATGCTTTATTTAATCGTTACATATTATTATTTCAGCAATTGAAAATTGAAATCATGGATCCAAAGGACCCTAAAGTTTTGGTAAAAGAAGCCCGAGAGTTTTACAATAAACGGGATTTTCATACTGCTGTCTTGAGGAGCAAGGTAAAGATAGCATGTGCAATTGCGCTAAAGTTGCAGCTGCATGTATTTTAATTTGTACCTTGTTTTTAAAAAAAAATTTTTGCTTACAGGCAGCTCTTAAGAAAGAGCCAGATAACTATATAGCACTTTTACTTCAAGGAGCGTCTTTACATGAACTTGGAAAATCCCAACAATCTCTAGAGTGCTACAAGAAGGCATCTACGATTGATCCTAAACAGGTCAAAGCATGGCAAGGTATTATCCAGCATTATGAAAAGCAAAATATAAAAACACATCCAGATCTCCTGGATGCGTACAAAAGAGTAGCAACACATTTTGAAAAGTACGGAATTTGCCTAATAAGTATCTAATATCTTGAAATTCTAAATATAAAGAAAATAATTTCATAGTATAAACTCAATCTAGGAATGATCAACAAAAGTATATAGAAAACTACATGAAGATGGCTCATGCTCTGATATCTCAAAGTGAGCCAATGTCTGCCTTAAAGATTCTCAAGAAGTTGGAAGTTGCCGTCGGGTTAAATTTGGAGATTGCTACAGTTATTGTTTCGATTCTTGGGACAAGTAAGGCAGACTCCAGAAACACGGAAATAGATAGGTTGTATACTTCAGCTTTAGAAGTTATTGTTACTGAAGCTCCAAAGCCAACGGAGGATACATATCGCAAGTTCTTTAGCCAGGTTTACAGATCAGGAGATTTCGCCAAACTAAGCAGCTTCTGCTTGGGGTTGAGAAATAAATGGAACGTATATTATTCTCCAATGGAATGGGTGTGCCGTTTATTCGTTGAAAGAAAATTAATAATTCCGTCTGGAAAAAATTTAACAATGGAAATTGACCCGATCGACGTTGTGACGGATAGGCTATTTAAATTACATCCTTCGAGCACCTATGGCTACTTTGCAAGAGGAAAATATTTGTGCGAACATCGTAACAACGTTAGTGAAGCTATCACTTGGATCAAAACAGGATTGGAATCCAGCTATAATCTACATGCTGTGGAATTGATGATAACCTGTAAACTGAAAGTTGGCGAGTTTCTTGGAGCTTACGACGATTGCCAAACTGCCATTAGAAAAAGTACTGTCAGTATGTTAATATTTTTCAGGATTTTGTCTGTGAAAGCTCTTATTGAACTGGATGTGGAGAAAGCACAGAGTACGCTAAATTCGGTAAGAATGATTGAAACTTCATATTTTTATGAATGTTTTGTGATGTTGACTTACATATTAAAATGACCAATTCTACAATCTAATAATGTATTCTGTATAAAATTAATTGTATTGTGCTTTTGTGCAGATTCATTCTGATTTATCTGCACCAGAATCAGAAACTGTTGACGAATACGTAAAGCGAAGTATGGTGGAGTTGCAAGCTATGATTCATGTTAAGAAACACGAGTTTGATTTACTCGCAAAATTGCTTGAATCTAATGACATTTTTGAACAAGATGGAAAGTTTCAAATTCTAAAATTGTTAACTAAAAGAGAAAGTAGCACGTCTGAAACTGCAAAGTCTATAGGTGACTATGTTTCACAGCCACCTCACGATTCCAATTTCGAGTTGATTGTGGAGGCAGCTGAGTTAGCATATCATCTTAAAGAGTATGGTACTGCAGGAGAATTATATTTAAAAGTAAGTTGTTGTCTTTCTGTCAATCAAATGCTATCTTATGAGTCGAATGAGCTCTACTGCTCAGTTCTGACAATCAGAAGCAAAAGGAAGTCGGTCTATTATACGCATTTTGTAAAAATTGTTGCTTTTATATTCCCAGGCACAACAAACTACCAATGGAAGTAGCCACCCCACACCTTGGAAATATTTGGGTCATATCTACACATTGCAAGAAGACACCGAAGCTGCTGCTAAATGTTACAAGAAATCATACGATATGATTCCTACTCCCGAAGTCGGGGCACTCCTTAGTGATGCATACAGCACTTTAGGGGAACATGAACAAAACAAAGCATTTTTAACCAAAGCATGTAAACAATTTCGGAAAGCCAATTCTAAGTGGGTATGGGTTCGGCTTGGCTTGCTTCATTTACATGATGGGGAATCCAACGAAGCTGCACTATGTCTACAGTCGGCAATACGAACGGATCATGAAGACTGGTATTATGCTTATTTAATTGAAATTTATGGAATTGTATCAATGTACAAAGCAGTGCAGGCTTTATGACATCGCTGTGAATTCTCCTGCTTTAATTTAGCCACATTTGGGAATCTCTGGCGGATGCCTATTTCTCCAGAGGCTCGTATACAGGAGCTCTGAGGAGTTACAAACAAGCTATTGCTTTTGGTGCTGATCCGATTTATCCCAAATTAAAAATAGGAGTAGTGTACCAAGCATTAGGAGAGTATAAGGATTCAGTTGACGCTCTTGAAGAACTTTTAAAGGAAACTCCTAACTGCCCGCCTGTCCTGGTTGAACTTGCAGTTGGATACCTATATATTGAAATAAAAAGTTTAAAAGATTATCTTGATGTTTCGGCAATTCAAGCAGCAGAAAATGGATTGATTCATGCTGTCAGGTAATATTTAATCTTCCAACAGTCATTTCCTTGAAATATTTTTATGATAACGATTAAATACTTAGTATACTAATATATACTATACTAATATTAATATGTACAATATTATTTACAGAGCTATTAAATTGTCCACACAACCAACAATTCAGCCTTGGCTAATAATTGGGGAAATAGCCATTCATCTTGGCGGGCTCCCTAGTAATACGCAAGTAAAAATTCCTACTTTTCTTACGGAATATGGGATAAAGAAACCAAGTCTTGAATCGATTGAGCCAGTTGCTTCCGTTCCTTTAAAGACTCTTCTTGAAGCTGGAACAAGGTAAATAAGATATATTTTAATGGCTACAACAAGACATTCATTACAGTCCTTTAATAATTTAAGAAATAATTATATTATTTAATCTCGTAGATCGTTGCTAAAAGCTCTGAACTTAGCTAACGTTAAAATGTCCAATAAAGAAGCAACAGCAGGGTTTGTCAGCACAATTTACTATCTGCTTTCTCGTTCCTACTATGTACGGTCAAACGTATCTATCGATAACAAGGAGAAGGAGCACGTTTTGCAACAATGTGTACTATGTGCTAAGAAGGCGATTTCTCTAAACGAAAATAGCCATGTATTTTATAACATGCTAGGAATGGCATCACACGGTAAGTATAATATTCTAAGCTTGCTAATGAAAGCATTTGGCTGCGTATTTTTATTTTGGGACATTTTTAACATAAGGAAGTGTTTCTAAACAAGCTTCTTTTTCAATCTAGCCGACGGTAATGATAAATTGGCCCAGCATTGCTTCATAAAATCCGTACAGATCGAAACTAATAATGCCGCAGCATGGACCAATTTAGGAATACTTTATTTAGAACATAAAAAGTTCAGGCTTGCACATAGCGCCTTTTCTAAGGCTCAGTCTCTAGAACCAACATTAGCTGCTTGTTGGACTGGGCAGGTAATTGTTTGTTGTTAATTGTTTCGCGTTGCTGTGACATGTAATGTCAATACATTCATCAATTTTGTTTTCTCTGTCAGGGTTTGGTGGCAGAGACACTTGCTCCGAAGGAAGCAATGGACTTGTACCGTCATTCATGTCAACTGAGCCTGGCTCCTCTTTCCGTAATAGCTTACGCTGATTGGGTGTGTCAGACAATTACTCGTAGGAAACAAGACAGACCGCCTGATTATGATTACAGTATTATTCACCTGGACGCGGTCAACGTTGCTAGCGATCTTATAAGAAAAATTGTGGGTAAGTAAAGGACATATAGTTTTGGAGAAATATTTTCTGGTAATAATTAAATTATGGAAAAGCGATTGTAACGTATTACATTTACTTTGAATGTGATAGGTCGGCACCCGTCGGTGTACTCACTTAATGCCAAAGGCATCCTCTCTGGATTGTGCAGATTGTTAATAGAATCTTTGGAAGCACTTAATGACGCTTTAGTTTTGGCATCTCGACCTGATTCAAAATTGTCCGAGCATGAAATTAACATTGTTCGGTCAAACAAAATTTCTGCATTAGTAAGCTCGGGCGGCTATGAAGAAGCCAAATCATCCTTAAACGAGATAACGGAATTGCATCGAATTACCATGACTAATGCTGCTCTAATTTTCGATAAAAGTAAGAAAATTTGCTTATTGAAAAAAAACCATTTCGACCAAATTTAGTTTCTTACGTGAGTGCATTCTTTCTGGTTTCGATCTGTTAGCTGGAGACTTGCACCAAGCGGCGGAGCTGTATAATAAATTATCGGAGTTAGAAACAGAAAGTGATGAAGATAGATCAAACGCAAGAATAGCTGTAGGTTTGGTGATAAATCGTATCCACGGAGTTGAAGCTGCCAAGTCATGTCTATTCTCTGGGTATGGGAATACTAAATTAATAATATACTTCTAGCGACAAGACAAAATATATTTTCAATAATAATAATTGATTTGCCTAATTTAATTGTATTTTACAGTCAAATAAATCCTTACGGTCTATTAGCACTTTGCTCAATCGGTCTACAATGCAACGATGTGTACCTTGTGGAGGTTACCCTACATGAGCTTAAGGCCTTTGAATGTGATAAAGACTTCATCGCTGATTTGGGTTTAATGAGGTCTTGTGAAGCAATCCTAAAGGTAATTATTAGATTTATCAAACTAATGTAAGTCTATTTAACATTTTGCTTTATAGCACAGGAAATAATAGTTTTTAAATATTTTTGTACCTACCATAGAGCGAACAACGACAGGCTCTCAATTCTCTGCTGAAATTGATCAAATTGTTTCCTACTATTGCTAAATTGAAATACCATTTGGCGTGTTTGATGTTGACGTATCACAGTCATTATGTCGTACCTTCAATTCCTCGAAATTTCCTAATTCAAGCGGCCAGTTTAACAAAAATATTGAACCAGTCTACTTTGTCTGCGGATGATATAGAATCGAATGACGCCCATTCCCCAGATATGGCTACATTAATAGCGCTAACGTACTTACTGCAGAGTGACTGGAAGTCTGCTTTGACTGCAGCTCAGAAAGCTCTCAAATTATACCCTTCCCAAAAAGATAACTGGGCCCTCATTGTGTATGCATTGTATCTCCAGTACTTAGAAACGAAGTCATCCGATGCGAAAAACCGAATAATTAAAATTGTGGGAGCAGTGAAAGGACTTTCACCCGATGTGGAGCAGTGGTTGTATTTGTTCACAGAGAAAACTTCCTTATCCATTACGGTATCATCAACTTGACGCGTATTATTGTGCATATAGTCTATCCAAGTGAAATTAAGTGGATTAAATTGTCATGGTCGTCATATAATATATCATAATGATTCTTCTCCCCTTCAAGGGAGGACTGGGACCAATGATATGCATGTGTAAAACTTATTAATGATACTCGGACAGATAATAATGTTAAGTAGATAAATATTGTTTTCTTGTGAGTGACCGTATGTATTGAATTATTTATTACATGTTGATCACTTTCAAATTAAAATAAAAATGAATTTGTTATCATTGTATCATTCATTATTACAATAATTGATTTTTATTAACTGTTAAAAATGAACTCTGTTACACAGTACATTACTCATTCAATATTCAATCTTGTCAGTCTACGACCTACCTACGCCTCTACGAGTGTATGAAATATCTAAACTTACAAAAAACTTATTTTGTACAGCAGAGAAGCAGTTTTAAGAAAATTCCGTTAGGAAATACGAATTTTCAATTTACATAAGCGGTTTTCGATTGTATACATTTAATTAAAAATGCCTTAAAATATTGAATTGGAAGTCGTGAAGTCGCTTGTATCATCGTACCAGTACCATACACAAAGAAAACATACTATTAGGTTCTCCGAAGGGTTAAATTACAGCGATGATAATTATTACAACTAATAAAATAATTATCACAGTCCAGTAGCCTGAAAATAGACAATAAAATAATGTAAAATACTTGCATTCCGGCATTTAATTTAGAGATGTTGAAATAACAGGATTTTTAATGTAGCGTACCACAAGTAGCATCTTTTCGATCAATTGTTCGAACTCTTCCGGTTTCTCCAACTAGTCGATCTCTTGTTCTGTCAACATGATCCGTTATGTCATCGATTAGTTCTACAAAGGACAACAGGTGTATTTAAATTCCAAGTTTGGGCAATATTAATAAGCATTTTTGCAAAAGGGTTGACATCTGACAAATACAGAATGCACGAAAACATGACTGTTTAGCCTCTTCTCTAGTAAAGTTACATAATAATTATTATTTACTGTAAGTGCTACGTTTATACGTATATTATACAATTAGTGTGCGATGATGGTGCATATTACTACAGTATATAATGCACAAGTAAGATATACATTGTACATATATTAAATTATTTCCACATTTCTTCATTTACTGAACACATTATTAGCTCTTTATTAGTAGCAATTTGGCACATATAGTTTGCATACGTAAGCGAAAAAAAGTCATTTTCTTTCTATATTTTGTATAAGTAACAGCGTATACAAACTATTTGTGCCAAATTGCTACTAATAATGAGCTAATAATATTCCTTTCCACAAATATTATATTTAGTAGAAGTATGAAATAAAGACGTTTTTGTCATTTGCCGTATTACCGTTTTGATAATCCACTTCGTCGCCTATAACAGTTGCAATTTGTTTCTGTCGCGAAATAACTTGGGATAGAGCGTCCAGACCTCGATCTTGCT
Source organism: Tomocerus mixtus (assembly GCA_034694165.1). Classification (NCBI taxonomy): domain Eukaryota; kingdom Metazoa; phylum Arthropoda; class Collembola; order Entomobryomorpha; family Tomoceridae; genus Tomocerus; species Tomocerus mixtus. Next base: position 13,537 of record JAQFYC010001954.1, on the reverse strand, counting down.
CTATATTAGACAAAATTATTTAAAGTGTGTATAAGTAAGTAATCCAGCTTTATATAAGTATGTATATAGTACCATTTAAAAGTGGAAATGGTTTTTCGCCAATAAATGTCTACATAATTACCTTCTAATATTTGGTACTGTTGCTGACGGAGTTGTGGGACGGGGACTCCTCTTGTGTCTTCTCCTTCGTCACTTTCTGTGGCTCCCCAACTTGTACTTCCAAGATCACCAAGACCTCTTCCGCTGGTTGTACCAAATAAGGCAGCTCGTCCAGATGAATTACTGGCCATAATGGAAAAATGATGTGACGAGTACAGGAGATTTATGGAACAGCTTTGGGTGTCTAATTATTCATTAATAAACAACATTATAATATGTTATAAATTGAGTAGCCACCTATTTACATATATCTAATTGTAATTATTAAAATGAAAATGATTGTATTAATCAGTATTTACTTACCTTTTCTTAATGTTTTGTAGTTATTTACTTCTAGTCTAATAAGAGTACTACCTACACTAACCAATACTACGTAGTTCAATGGTAGAATAATAACCTAAATAAAAAAATGAATGTACTAATGACTAATTATATACTGCGTTTAAAAACTGTGCGTTTTATCAGTTTAATTCGTTTTTGCTTTTTACAGATTTGGTCAACTTTGTAAATACGTATATTAGCACATCTGTTCAAGATTGAATGAGAGAATCTGAATGATAGCCCATTGCAATTGGCCATAGAATAGCTGCTGCTTCAATTCCTCTACGTAGCAAGATATAGGCGTAGGTATAAGCGTAGGCTAACATAAAATAAAATAAACCTAACTCATTGTGAGTAAGCTAACAAAAATGCATATTATTACAATGCATAAATGTTCTCAATTATATTTTAGGAACAGGGAAATTAACAATTTGAGATATTTATATAATTTGAGTTGATTATTGCTCCATGTTTTTAGATGAATATTACTTGTATACTTATAGAATGTCTCCGTGTAAATCTTCGAATATGAAGTAGTGTCTCCCTTTCTTTCTAGTCATAATTCATATTTATCACACATCACATGCAAAAGAAGTGTGCGAGGAAATAGTATCATTATAAGCATGTAGTTGCATAAAATACATTATTCATTCCAAATGTAATGACAATGACACACCCGGATTGATAAAAATACTAAATATTATTTTGCTAATCAGTCCATCATCCTAGTGTATGAATTTCAATAATCATAATGAGTAAATATTTTGTTAAGTAACTAAATACTCCAGGCACTCCATAGAGCACCCTGCCTCTACATCTAATGCATAATGTACCAAATAGTAGCTTAAAACTAACTACAGATTGTATGGGAATTTGACAATTTGCCGTAAAATGCATTCGAAAGCGAACAAAGGAAGATAGCAATTGAAGTACACAGTCAATTTCTTAATAAAGATTATATATATGAAAAAAACAAAAATTATCTAAAATCAAATATTTACTCATAAATTCATTGCAATCCCATGCATATTAAGGGGTTTGTCTGTGGGGGAAGGCTGATGACTTTGCGACGTAGATTAGTATTGTTATCTAGTATTACTGCTTATTTTTATCCTATGTTGATATTAATTGTTGCTGCGATGCGGCGATGTTACCATTAAACGTTATCATTGTTGTATCAGTCAGAAAATGATACACAACATAACCTATACAACCCATTTTGTTTGGCAAGTAGATAATAGTGCATAATGCACAACATAGTATACGTATGTATTTAGGTATGTGTACTGTGACTGCCTGTACTAATAGATATGAGCTCAACTTACATGTAGTGTATAAAAGTGTTCTCTAATGTAGCACCTTTTGCGTATGTCTCATTTTTGCATGAATATTATGGTTGTTCTGACTTCTAACTTGTCTTGTATCTAATCTGCTACACTATTCTTTGTGCTATGAAAATAAAAAACATTATATTATATTATAGATGTAAGGAGTATTACAAAACGTTGCTGATGACACAAACAGAATAGAATTGTGCTGTTCTGCTGTCCTATGTAGTACATATTAAAATTATTATATTCTACCTGTGCGTAACATTAGGGCACAGCAATCTGCATGTAATCAAATCCTATACATACAAACACAAAGCAAAGGAAGTGTACCAAAGTTTGCAATAACTATTTAGTACAACTATTCCTGCAGATACAATAATACAATACATACTTATATAATCTTACCTGTACATTCATATAATTTGTGCAATCATTATTCTCCTGCTTGCAAACTGCGTGCATTATCATTCAAGCGCCATCCATAACCAACCAACAAGCAACCCCCAATTCAATTCAATTCTATCCAAGCCTATATTACCTTCGTAGAAGGCGTAATAAATAATAATATTACGTACATACCTAGGTATACAAGTAATAATAAGATGTGATGTTATTGACGTCTGTGTAGAAAAGACATAGACTATGTGTTCTACTGGCTGTAGCAAATTATGTTTGTTACCACTTCGGCACTTGGTTGCCAACATCTTACTTACATCTTTTGCTTTGTTAGTTATTACTCGCCATTTCCACAGACAGCTTTTAGATTTTAACTTTAAGCTTTGTGCGATGTAAATCCTTGTACAAGTGCATGCACATACAGATTTTATGGTTCGGAGCCTTTGAGTACAGTTCACTAAAAGGTTCCCTTCAATATTAAATTTGACTGAATCCAATGCACTTTAAATGATAACTCATCTATATTCAACCCTTCATTTAAAGAGACTACAATTGTCAAAATAGTTAAACAGAATTATCCTTTTCCTGTTGTTGTTCTTTCCTTCCGCTAAACTAAAACTTTGTGTAGATGCATTAGCTATAGCTCATCTTAAATATAGATCATTACATTATTATATCTATATGCTATCGCAAAATCGTAGGCAGAGTCCACTAAAGAAGACTTCGTTGATATTTAAAGTTGTTGTCCTACTACAGAAATGATTCGTCTTTGTATTTATGTACATACTAACATACGTAATACTACATATTATTATAACTGAAAATATTATAACCATACCCTTTCCCTAGATACATATTGCAATGCATAAATAAACTTGTATCAATATCAATACCTGCATAATGCGGCATATAGTAGAAATAATTATTTTAAGACCAATACAAGTTGTAAAAAATATTTGGTTTTCCTGCTAATTCTTAACTATGCATACAACGAGGTACGTATACTGGGCTGGGCATTCCCTTAAACATATACATAACATAACATACCACTTCCTAATTGGTAAGTATCTTTAATACTACGAAAAGTAGATAAAAGCAACATGAAAAGCTTTCAAGTAATCTTATCAATGCATGTGCAAATCTAATCAATCTTACTGTTATACTTGATATTACTGTGCCTTATTATAAGTGTGGGTATGCACATCTTGTATGTAGGAATGTGTACTTATAATCAAAATAAGATGACTAAAGGTGGTAGAGGCATACCTAAGTTCTTCGATCATCATATTCATTCTAATTAATGCTAATAAATACATTAAGGTTCTTACCAAGGTAAACTCTGCAAACGGTATAATATGCTCTAGCTGAGTGAGTCATATACAGATATGTATACTAAAACATGAATATTAATTAAGAAATGAACCTGCTATAATCCTTTCTATATGGTAGTAGGTATCATAAGTCACGCAGTATACATAGGGTGTACATATCTATAGTTAAATATGCATTAATTACTAAGTACATAAGAGATTAATATTTCATTTATAAATGCATTTAGATATCTACCATACTACCATTACTACTTTGTATACATATAAATACGGACACCCACACTGATTGCAAATGATAAAGCAGTGTAATGGCAGTAAGCACAACAGAAGTAGATGTACATGTTTTGATAAGACCTAGGATAATTAGCCAGGTTATTTTAAGATATAAATACTTGTATTATTTTAATTTTGCTTTTAAAGTCATATCAAGATGAATATCACTATCATGAAATGTATTTTTATATGCACTTGTATGCATATGCATATTTTTTTAGAGAAAACACAATTTATCTGTATATTGCTTTCAAATAGGAAATACATTTGTTCTTGATTTTATTAAGCGATTGTATACCTGATTGCTTATGTATGATATAGAAATAAATCATTGGATAGACAGCAGAGCAGGTGTGCCATATCCTTAGACACACTACCTAGCCTATACTGTTACATACAGACAGGATTTATTTTCAAGCAAAGTAGAAGAGAGCAAGTGAAACACTTTATTTGAGCTGAAAAGCTAAAGAGCATTGGCAATAAGGTCGCTAAACTAAAACTGTACTAGATACTATTACTACTTAATACATACTTATACTTACTAGTATATGTAGTACTTATATCTGCAGTAGAAGTAATAAAGGATTGAATAGATAGTATGTACCATACCATAAAGTCAAAGTAAATCTACGTAGAGTACATGCTCTATAGTATAAGAAGTAACCTTAATGTAAGTAAAGAGTATAGTAAACAGGCAAAATAAAAGAGCAGACAGACGGATACTCGAGAGTTAAAGTGGGAGAAGTAAGTGAACTGAACTTAGAACTTACAACATAGTACATAACATTTTATACAGAGAGTCAGAAAATAGGAAAACTTATAATAAATTAAGGTGCTTGCTGTATGGATAGAGCAAATGCAAAAAGAGTTAAACATTGCAATGTAATGGTTGCTCTGTGTTCTGTCTTTCTGTTATATAGGTATAGCTCCTTCAATGTTCAATTCTGCTCATTCCCTCTGTGCTAAATTTTTTGTAGTCGCACTCACAAGCATCCCATCGCAGTCACGTTTGTAATAAGTAAGAGGCTTAAACATTAAAAGATACACTGTAGCATTTGAAATACATATCTACTTCATGCTACACTCTAACTTCATACAATAGACATATATCACTATCACTAGTATTGTACTAGCTACCTGTGCTGTGTGTGTATGACTATGTATTTATATGTATATCTGAGTTAAAGATTTATATAGGGATTACAGAAAGGATTGTTACTTACTATATAAAGTATATACATGCAGTAGTCATGTCATATTGGAGTATAAACTAAAGCGAAGGAAACCAAACCAAACCACGATACGATACATACGTGCGATTACATTATGCATTTACGTACATACGGAGACAAATTACAACCTCTCCATTCAACTTTCGTCCAGATCTTCCATCAGACCTGGAATTCGTAAGCTAACGTGTAGTTGTGTAAAGTGTGCTCCTCTCAATTGGGTTTCCTGTTAGCTAAACTAACTAACTATACTTATATAAGCACAGTTCTTGTAAATTCTCATTAGTTTTGTCTTGACTTCTTCTATTATTGTCTTAAAGGATTAAAGCTAAAACTGGAATTTTTATTCACTGCAGAGATATCTTTTACAGAATATATAAAAACTTCTTCTGCATAATAATATTGTGGATTTTTGCAAAAAACTCACTTAACCGTTTAACCGTTTATCTGCATAGTGAGGCTAGGAGTTAGGAGATACCATACCACGATACCAGACCAGTACCAGTTTTATTGAAGAAGAGTCTGAAAATTGGAACGAGTTCAATTTAATAATGAACGTGCGAAAGTAAACAGCCGTGAGTGAGTAAAGGGGAAACGAACGGTACAATATTACAACCAACTCAAATTGTATGCATGTAGTAATACCGTCGTCACTTTACTTCAGCTGTCTGTCAGTTACATTCGCATTCTTATGTGAAATTAAATAAATAAAATACAACGCAAACAAACGCTACAAATAAATACAATACAAATACAACTGCACAATGTTCGCCAGATTAAGCCCCAGATTGCAGTAAATTACTTAATATTGCATTTATACATTCTCTATTCTACTACAGAATTTGGATTGTCCACTTAACACACACACTGTAGGAGTGAAAAGTTTTATTTATGTTTTTGCTGACTTGTTTACGTTAAAATTCTAAGCTAAGCGTTTGCAATTCTAAACTAAATGCAAAGAATCCTAATTGAGTGATACTTTCCATTTTTAATTTTACTTATCTACGCAACGTACTAATTTGTTATGGTAAGATAGTGATAGAAAATCGCTTATTTTAAACAATTAAAATTGTACTTGTATTGATCGTAAACATTTTGTTAATGACCTATTATGTAACACTCATTCTTAATTCTAATTTCAGTTTTTGACTGTGCTGCTGCAAAGCTATTGATTTCCATTGATTTATGCTACATACAAGAAATTGTCACTCTGTTGACATCGTTTGTGTACACAAAAGAGAAAAGTACTTTAAACCTTAGTCGTCCAGGGCCAGTTCATGGATGTGCAGCTCAATTCAGTTCATAGTCAATAGTATGTTACTTTAGTGTATTTGGTTGTTAGCGTATTTTCTAATAAGGAATTAACTCTACAAAGTGCAACTCAGCTATGTATGCAAGATATACTAATTCTACAAAGTGTGAACCTGATTAATAATTAACAAAAATTGCATTAAGGATACAATCATTTGGAAATTCTTAAATCAATCTTCTTCGGATTTTGGGCCTATTTTTGGAGCAATAAAGGTAAATTACAGATATATGCACCCATATCTTTACAATCTGTAAATGTCAAATGCAAAATAAATTAGATATACGTATGTGCACTTTTACAATAACTGTTCTTTGGGTTCTGATGATACGTAAGTTGGTCTTGGGTTTCATTTATGCTGCTGACTCAAATATGCCAAAATATGCCTGTTAAGCAGGTTACAGTAAAATACTTGTACGAGTTGCATAAAAATTGTACTAATTTTACGAATGTACTAGCCCTTTTAAATATTTTTGACATCAGAAAAATCGAAACAATGTTGTACTCTGTTATTATACAATACACACGTACATATATTGCATAAATAATACTGGATTGTCGTTTATTTGCAGCTGTACTTCATAAAAATGTTCACGTTATTAAACATATTTTGTTGTTATCGACTAAAGATTTAAGGAGCCCCAAACCCAAAATATTATGTACTCATCATTCTAAACAGGATACCATGTACATACAATTTGTAGGACTACACCATAAGTAATGACAACCATTTTGACATTGTTACTTTCGAATTTCTCCTTGAGATATAGCTTTACTAGGGTTTTACGTATGTACAAAGGTGTATTGAACACGAAACAGCTGAATGGTTGAATACCATATAAATGTAGAAATACTTTTAGTTTAAGCAGACAGTTCGTTTTCAGTATGGGGAATTGTATCTGTACTAAATAGATACATTGTATATAGTATTTGTAAAAAGTTAAGTAAGTAAAAGGAAGATTGCTCCATACATTCTCTTTATGCAAACACTACAAAATTGTTCCCACATTAAATATATTTAGGTGCATGTCAGCAAAAAGATATTGTTCATTCGTAATAACTCTTTGTTAATACTTCTCTATTGCGTATTTAGGGGTTTGAAGGATCACTTACTTATATTTAGTTTATATTTATTTACTTATCTGTACATACGAAGCGTACAGATATTTTTTAATTGCTAAAATATTTAGTCTGTTTTATCGAGTGTTTTAAACAATTCTATATAATATGACATTGTAGGATACTACTTAAGACGGTATTTTATAGCTGTGTTAACTAACATTACTGCTTATCTTCCAGTAAATCACACGGTAAAAATATTAGATAGAAGGTTGCATGTGAATGTTTTCATTACTTGAGCTAATGCCTAAATGTGTATACATCATTAAGATTTAGTTAGCTAGGTGTAGAAGGGTGTAGCACATGCTACATACTAATTCTGTCAGACATCTTTACAATTATTAGTTAAAAAGTGTCAAAAAATTATTATTATATACATTTCACAATATCTATGAACAATGTAATACCACTACAGTAAAATAATATTTATTTACATTCCATGTTCATTACAAGAGCAACTTCGGTAGGAAAAGCTACAAAAGTTATTTATATATGACCTTGCTCAATTCTTTTGATAACAATGGATTTTGTTACTACCTATGCTCGTCCATCTTCTGTCTTACGTAGCTATCGTTAAAGTTGATTTGATTTGCTTTGTCTTTAAATATGTACACTCTACATCATAAGCAGTTTACCTATTTGTCTTCAATGTAATATTTAAGATATTTCTCATATAAATTAAACTGTCATAATGTGTCATGCATTTTAACGTAGAAACTAATTCCCATTTGTTAATTACACTTTAAACTTGACCTCAAAAATGTCCTCAGAGAGGATTTATCAGTATTTTTCTTTATCTTAATGGGATTTATCAGTTTCTTTTAAATCACAATATATTATTATTTTCTACTACTTATTACTGTTATTACAGTTGTTAGTCTACGTAAACAATTAAGTGCCGAATTATACGAAAGGATAATAAAATCATTACAATTAGTATTTTTTTATAGTCTTTGGAAATAACGAAACTCATAAACTAAAGTTAGTCCATGAAATTAAACTCTAAGCACGAATGGGCCGTTAAGGTTGATATTTTGCTCACGATTTTAATACTTAAATGCTTGTACGTTTAATGCCAGTCTTCTCTTACCATGTCGTTGGATTGAATGTAACTTTTTAACTGCGTCTGCCATTCATTTAATTCAAAAAGCAAAGGAAAAACACTGCTGACACTGGCAGTTACAAAAGAAATATCTAATTTTATTCAGCTAACGACAGAAGGAAAAATCTGTTTATTAGGTTCATTGTGTAACTAAATGTAGGTTAACTAAATGGCACTGTACTGTGTGTATCAAAGTCAAATAATGACTAGTGCAAGCAAATTATATATCTTCTTCGTAAGCTTTCTTGTAATGTTGCTTGTATATTAGCAAGATCAACAGCAGCAAATACCAAAAGTAATATTTATGTCCACATGTCATCAAATTTTTACTTGCATAAAATGGGTACTGTGTGTACAGCACAGTAGTAAGTAGCGAAAGATCTAGAAATGCAGTGGTATGTAAGAATGTTATATAATTTCCTAATGATGATACATATTCATGTCTTTCATTCTGCCTCTTGGATCCTAATACAATAAAGAAGTAGACATAATAATAGCATCACAGTAATCTTAAGAAAGACTATATTAAATGCATACCAGAACAGCTAATGAGATAAGAACAAAAAACATTTACTTAGAAGTAGGAGTTAGAACCATTTCGTCTATAACTAAATAAAAATGAAACTTGTGCCATTATGTAGCCATAGTTTTATAGACATGTTAGCCCTGCTGAATTAGTGAGTTGTATTGTATGTAAGTTGATTGTCGGATGACGTAGTTTTGGATGTCATATATGCTAATATTGAATCAAGTCATGCATCCAAGCTACCAACATCAACTTGTGCTCATATGTTTGTATTCATATAGAAACAGTGTCGCAAGTCACTAATATATTATATCTACATGTAGTAATGTCTGTAGATAGTTCATAGGATAGAAGCTATATAATTATAAATAAATGTTCCTATTTAAATAGTACATCTGGATCTACTGACAAAGCTCGGGTGTTTATAAGTATTATAGCCACTGAGGTCTTATGTTACATGGTTAATAGATTATATAATATTTCTCACATGTTTATCCCAGACCGAATACTCTTCTATTTACTGAATGCTTTGTTGCTAGTTTAGTTTACGTACTCTTATATCACAAACATATTAAACAAAACTAATAATAAGCACACCCTACATACACCCTTAGCACAAGTGTAGTATTGTAATATCAACTTGTTATTTTATGACATCACATCACGTTACGTTACATTGCATACATTTGTAAACTGCATGTATAGTACATATGATAATAAATAATGTTTTGACTACATAGGAAACGTTATACAATACATCATGACGATATTAAAAATGAAACATTAATTGATGGTTATTTTGCCTAACTGCTATGATGTAGTCTTGTAGTGTGGCATGTCGAATGCCATAGGCCGATATGTGCTGTGCGACAATGACATGGCCATGGGCAAACAATTATTCATCTCTTAAATGTTATTGTAGGCATCATAGATAGTATTCATAATTCGTAAATACAGTGATAATTTACTGATAACATCCATTGGGTGCGTATTTGATATACCATATATCCATGTACAGATATGATACACAGCTATTATCACAAATACAAATAAGAATGCATTTCTGAGTTAGTTAGGATATACAATTGTTGGAATTTTCTAAATTTTCATAACAGCAAATTGCTCCGCTATATATTATACCCATAATTCCGGTCGCCCAATCCCATCCACGACATGGGCAATGAGAATTAAAATAATAATGCATTACACCTTACCATATCTGTATTAAGGTGCGATTGGGATTGTGATGTCATACATCGATTGCAGGACTATTGGGTCCAGCCGAAAGGGTCCAAGCCCATTTTGAAATAAAATCCTTAAGGGTCCAGCCCACAACGGTCCAAATTGTGCCAACCTTCAACATTGTTCGTGGTTCTGGGGATGTCCTCCAGTACTCGGGAGTAGACTGACCATATTTCTGGGGAGAATAGTGGATCCGAATACCTTCCAACATAGTTCTTTTCCATGTATTCTGCCAACGGATTCAGCAATGGAAAATATTGAGGATACTCTCGTCGTATATCATCCATGCATAGAAGAGCTTGTGAGGGAGGAGCAAATGCGATTGCCTGATACATTTTGGCCACTGTACAAAAGTCCGCATCGTGCATGTATTTATCTAGCATATCCTTATGCTTCTTAATCTGCCTCCATATATTTTGCCTTAGGTGATATAAGCACCCCGAGAGCCTTGATGTGGGAAATTCCGTCTTCACTGCGTTGTGAATTGCAGTTTCAAAGTCACATATTATGTAGTCGGGGACAATCATGTACTGAAATGATTAAATTTGCATGTTTATCAGTTACTACTCTGTATAACAAAAATATTTGTAGTCAAGCTAATTATCACATATAATATTACCTATGGACCCATTTGGGCATATTCTTCAAAAAACAGGTAAGGGTCCAAATTGGACCCTTGTGGGCTGGACCCTTAAGGATTTTATTTCAAAATATGCTTGGACCCATTTGGGCTGGACCCAATAGTCCGGATACCCATACATCTGTGATTTATATTACTGATTTAGTAGGTATTTGGCATTTATTGCCATATATGTCACTCACCTTATAATAGGTAGGGACTTCATTCGATTACTCTTTGATTGACGCATTCTAGTAGTTGAGCTACTCATAAATGTTACTTGAACTTTGCCCCAGTTATCAGAAAACTGTTGCCTGCGGTTGTATTGAAGTAAATACAGATATAGTAGGATAAAAGCTATAATCTACTAGTTATTACAGTTATTTACAGATAGCTTCGTTCATTTGGTTACATATCCATTCCATAGAACTGAACTGGAACCGCAAGACAAAATTACGGTAAATGCTTTCCATTAGTATTGTAGCCAGATTGTTAACAGAAGTACAATTTTATACTTATAGTTACTAAAAGAAAGCTATAGTACTGTATTTGTGTCTACTTAATTACTTTGTGTGCTGGTTACCCCATTTTGAAGAATTGGTGTATATTTAACTATTATTTAACAGATTTAAGCATCAGCATTCTAAAGAATGTAATTTAATGTTTAATAAAATGCGCTCAGCTCATCAATGTGACAAAAATACATTGAAGTAAATAATATCGCATAAATTGACATAAGTCTGTCCTGAGAATTAATCCATTGCTTTACTTTTTTTCAGGGTGCCAAGAAACAATCAACCCAAAACTACAATGAACGCTTATTACATTTCGGCAAAAAGGAAAAATACTACTGAAATTACTAAGATAGAGTTACAAATACGACATCATTATTAGTTTGCTGTTTTTTGGTTTCATCGCATCTGCTAATAACATTTGCTGGACTGGATTGAACAACAGAATTCGTGGAAAATTTCATTGTACAATAGAGCAGCGTGTCTTCATCCTTATTCCGTTGACCGTATCAGTATCAAAATAACTTGATGATTGTAACTGTCTTCTCTTCCTTGTCTTGTCGTAAATAACAATCCTCCGTATTCTGTTGTGCCAGGCCTTAGAAAAAGGAAGACAAGACAGGCACTAATACAAGAAGAGACAAGACGGAAATCCAATTTTGATTCTCCAGATTACTATTTCTCCAAAAAGGACAGCCTATCTTACTCTTACGCTACGAGTGCACGCTTTCCATTACAAACTTATGTTGTAATATCTGTAGTATGCTATAAGTGCTGTGCAAATATCTAAACCCTTCAACCTATTTACTATAAGCAGAAGATGATAGTAAGGACTTCACTTTGTTAAGATAAATAGTACATACCTATACCTATACTACCCAAATACAATAATAATAATTATTGTCCTATATCGATATAGCTATTATTACTATTACTTCGTCCAAAAGTCTTATTACGCGTTAAAAATTCAAAAAAGAATCCGATTCTATCAGTAATTCAGTATCCTCTCGGTATCTGGAACTATCCCCAGAATCCAAAATAAACTCCTAGCCAAGATTGTATCTCTGCTGTAGTGTAAATGTCTGCTACCTACTTCACTTGAATGTTGAAATCGAAATCCCTTACACGTGAAAGTGAAGCGACAGAAAAATCAATTTCTAAGTGTATCACATCACAATAATAGCTGTTGAGCAGAATCTTTCAGTTACATCTATTTTATTCTGTTCCATTGTCAACCAGAATCATCATCATCTTCATCATTTGTCAACTCAACTAAATAAAGCAACACTTAAATCTAGCGTTAGCTTATACCGTAATAATATACTCTCTATCTATTTGTGGAAAAGTTCCAGTTTGTGCTTGTGCAGCTAAGCCTAAGTAAACTTAATTGTCCAGCCAAGTCCGCAGCAAAGTTCTACCATAGCAAACCAAACCATCCAATACTATAAATACTACTACTATTACTACACTCTGTAATCCTTTAGATTAGTCAAAGGAAATCAGGACAGAGTAGACTAGACTACTGTAGAAGACCACAGAGAAATCTGTACTGTGTGTATAATCGCAAGGAAAGGATTACGTCTTTGGAGATTGGACTTACTTTGTGATTATAGTTCCATAAATGTTTCTATAAATGTGTATCCACTAAATACGTTAGGTATGATCTTGTCTATGTAGTTGGACTAGGACTAGTGTCCTACTGAACAGAACCCAAGGGATACAATTATACACAAATAACATAGTTAAGGATTCAACTTATATTTTATTCTATATTATTACATTACACTAGAGTGTAAGTGTAACGTAAAGCCAAAATGAGCCAACAATATGTAGCAGTAAACAACAGTTCGCCATCCTCTTCGGCGGGGATTCCTACCTCTGAACCGACATCATCTCCGGGTAATTTCTCTTTCTTATTATCCAACAGAGAAGTTCCAACCTAAATAGGTATTTAGGGGTGGCGGTCAAAATCACCGAATTTGATGACACTTATTTTGGTAAGACACTAGTGCCCTGAGATGACAAATTGACAATTAGATTGGTCATATAAAATTTCTGGGGGGAGCTA
>JAQFYC010001953.1:0-29302 GCA_034694165.1 Tomocerus mixtus | reverse complement strand
TATAACTGGGTAAATCAATTTCGAGAGGTAATTAGTAAATTGAACATGAAGAGTATATGGAACAGGCAAAACTATAGAGTAGCGAACAATTGTAAGAAATCTGTGTTTTTAGCATATAGAAAGTTACTTAATGAACAGGATGTTGAGCGTTATAAAAATTCGTCTGTTAATCTTTGTTACAGTAAGTATAAGATAGGTTTCGGCACACAGAGTTATCTTAGGATAAATTGTTCTATAAATAAAACTAGAACCATAGCCCAGCTTAGAATAAACAATGTTAAATTCAATGTAAATGGTTTTTGGTATAACTTAGAATGTGATAACACCTGTTCCATATGTAATCTAGGTAAAAAAGAGGATTGTTTTCACTTTCTTTTCGAATGCCCTCACTATAAACCTTACAGAAATGTCTATTTAAGTAAATATTATATAGGAAGACCCAATTTGTATGATTTCTACTCACTAATGAAAATTAATGACTATGTAAAAGTCTGTGACATTTATGAATACTGTGTAAGATCCCTTAGGTTAAGAGCCTTTTTAAGAAATGAAATATAACTAGAATAATAATTATTTGTAAATATATATTATTGGTAACTTGACGAGCTATGTAATGTTTCAAATATGTATTTGTGTTGTGGGCTACAGGCCTAAAGAACGCTTTAGAATAAATTCAATTCAATATAAAACTATTGACATTAATTACTACTTCAGCAGCTTATAATTCCCCATAAAATGTTAAAGTCTTTATTTCCACATTAAATAAGACAAACAAGTTTCAACATTGATTATGCGCTTCGCCTGTTTCTGAAACTTTGTTATTGAACATCTAATAATATTGTACATTTTATACATTGCATTGCAACATGTATACGAGTATATTTCAGTCCAGTTTAGCACTACGGATGTTAATCTGAATGTTGTAAGTAAAATAATTTGCATTGCTTTGTTAGATACTTCTATTAGTAATACAATACAAATATCACTATGTGGAGACTGTCAATATAAAGTTGCTTGCGTTGAGAATTTCTAGTTATATAATTTCAAGTTCAAGTTTAACCCTTATAACCTTATTACCTACTTTATTTTATTACACTGCAATTGTATTATCCATGGCATGGTACACAAACATAGGTATTGTCCACTTTTGCTGAAAACTGGATTTCATTGCATAATACGCGTGGAAACCATTGTACCTTCGGTGCGGTAGTAATATTCCATGGTTTCCAATCAACTGACAACGACTTTGATTTAATTACCGTACTTACCAACCAAATTTTAGTTGTCCACGTAAAGTTCCGTCGTGTTGCGACTGTGAGAAAGTTATTCAGATAGAAGAAAGCTATAATCATACATCTGGATTCTGCATGGCTAACCTTCGGCGATTTATATTAAACAGTAAGCAACTGATTTTGGGAAATAAAATACATATTATTAGAGCCTATAATTTATGCCGTAATTTTTACGTTGGATTTTTGTAATATAATTCTCTTTCAGTAATATATGTATAATGAAATTTAAGAATTATTTTCACTGTTATATGTCCTAGTCTACCTTTAATAAAGGAAGAATACTAATTCGATAACCCTATTCAATATTGGTTGTCGAAAGACTATGTTGCGTCGATTCGGTCCAGCAGTTATTTTTCGACATTTAAAGCAGTTTTCCGTTTGCATTTCCGATTTTAATATCGAGTCCTCAAGAAAGATTGTTTATACCAAATAGAAGGGGAAATTAATAAACTAGAGCATTCCCACTTCATCTACAAAACTGGTTTCTCCGCGGCAATCGTCGGTCGAGTCCCATATATTTATCCTACGACACCCAGCCATCTTTTTAATACTGGAAATGGGACAAAATTCCCTGGGACAACCAAGTGGACACGTGCTTTGGGCAGAAATGATTTTAAAGAAAGTTTTTATCTTGGTGAGCGTACACCACCGCACCCATTGGGAAATACAGGCTGTGTTAGTTACCATTATTTCTTCCAATTGTAATTCATTAACAGTGTTATCATGCAGATATCGAACTATTATTTTTCAAATAGTATACTAAATTAGTAATAATATTCTGATAATTCGCAGGAAATTTTATTAGCTGTTACAAAGCTTGTTCAACTCTAGATATCGATGCTCATGTCGACAAGGTATGTTGCTATCGGATTCAAATGTGGAGAAATTGTACGAAAGCATGTATAAAGAACTTGGACAAATCTCTAATACCACAAATATATATTTACAAGTTAATTTATTAAATGTTTACATAGTAATTCAAAATAAATGTACAATATTACATTATAGGAATAATGGTTGAAACGATCAAAATGGATTTTACATCAAATAAATTATGTAATATAAGTATGTACCTACATAATTATACCGTACATTGATAATATAAAAAAATAAATTATTGATCCTACATAATACAATAAATCTAGGGCAACGCGACTGCTTGAATAATTATTCATCTTTCGATTCGTATTGAGCTATAATAAAACCTGTGATTGTTTTCACAGTCGGAAAATCGTCAAATGTTGTCGATTGCAAAGAGATCCTATGCCCTAACAAATATTGTACTTTGTTTTTTAATTCAATTGTCATTAATGAATCCAGCCCCATATCGACAAAGTTTTGATTTTCATCTATCAATTCTTCATCATTTAGCTTTAATACCTGCTTTACCAAAACTTCTATTTGAGTTTTGACGAAAGTTATTAATTTTGGGGAATTCTGAGAAAGATTTTTGAATTCCCTTCTAAATGTTTCACTGTCCATTATATTAATATTTGCCTCTGAGTGTAAATGTGTGTCCTCGCTGGAAATTTCTTCAAGATAAAGCCGTCTGTGTACATTAATTGCCTTGTAAGCTTCAATATCTAAATTTACAACTGCTGCTCTCGTTAAATTTTTTCGCAAGATAAATTTTAATGCTGTTAGACCTTGTGAAGGAGAAAATGGGATAACACCATGTGCTCCTTCATTACCGATGGCCGTCTTAGTAGCCACGCCCACTTGAGACCAAGCACCCCAATTAATACTCGTCCCAACTAGACCAATGGAATTTCTGTAGGCACTCAGAGCATCCAAATATGAATTTGCCGCGGAATGGTTAGATTGTCCTAGTAGGGATAATAACGCTGCAGACGATGAAAACATTACGAAGTGATCTAAATTGTAGTTTGTTGTTAACTGATGAAGATTCCAAGCACCGTTAACCTTGGGGTGAAACACAGTGTCGAATTTTTGAATACTTTGATTAGATATCACAGCATCTGAGAGGACACCTGCTGCATGCATTATACCCCTTAATGGGGGCAACTCATATTTAGGATTTCTTAACATTTCAATAAGATTTTCACACTCTGTATAATTTCCAACATCAAATTGGAATGTATGAACTCTTGTACCGTTATCTATTAATGTCTTAATTGTTTTTTGCGCATTTTCATTTGGATGACTGCGGTTAACTAATACAATGTGCTTTGCTCCATATTCTACCATAAACTTGGTTAATTCCAAACCAATTCCACCCAATCCCCCGGTAATTAAATAAGTACTCTCACCATTGAAAATTGGACAAAAATGCTTGATTTTTCCATCAATAGATATCGCATTTGGGATTGTAATAACTATTTTGCCAATGTGGCGCGCTTTTTGAAAATAGGAAAATGCCTCGGAAATATTTCTCCCATCAAAATTAACAACGGGTAGGGGACTGTATGTTCCATCGGATATATATCGACTGATTTTAAATAACATTTCGTGTATTATTCCAGAGTCTACCTGTTCCAAGTCTACAATCGTGTAAATAACATCACTTCTCAGCGAGAAAACTTCATCGGGTTGCCAGATACCAACTTTTCCTATTTCTATAAACCTAGCATTATTTTTGCATACAGAAAGAGTGGTTTCTTTGAAGTCGGGACCCGTTAATGAGTTTATAACGACATCAACACCGTTGCACACAGATCTAATACGGTCCCCGTAAGATGTGCTTCTTGAATCAAACACGTGTTCGATCCCCAAAGAATGAAGGTAGGCCCTTTTACGTTTGCTACCAGCAGTAGCAATAATTTTGGCACCAATTCGTTTAGCAATTTGGATTGTACACAAACCAACGCCGCCAGAAGCCACGTGAATTAGGACAGTATCCTGATTTGTCAATTTTGCTACGTATTCCAGGCAATAAATTGAAGTGGCGAATACAGCGGGAATGGCAGCAGCCTCTGCAAAACTAATCCTTTCGGGTTTTAATGTAATCAAATCTTCCGATACACAGACGTGACTTGAAAGTGCTCCTTCAAAAGATAACCCGAAAACTGCGTCACCTTTTTTAAAATTGATTACGTTGGTCCCTAAATCAGAAATGACCCCAGAAAAATCGAGTCCTATTGAATTGGCCTGAACATTGAACCCCTCGGGTTTCAGAATGACAAAAACGTCTCTGAAATTCAAACTGGTAGCTTTAACTGAGATTTCAACTTTGTTGGCTGATAGAATTCGTTTTTCATCTGCAACAAATTTCAGATCTTTGAAGGATCTAGAATCAGGCAGATGGATTCTGAAACGTTCACAGTTTGGCAATTCCAGTTTTGGCAAATCGTATTCCAGTTTCGTCAGTCGTAATGTGTAACGATTATCATTTCTGATCGCGATTTGATAATCGGAAGCGTCGTTTGTGAATATTTCTGACAGTACCTGGGTTGCTAATAATTTTGTATTGTTTTCGCCAGGATCTAGGTCAATGGCTAGAACTGGGGTATTTCGATTTTCGTTTTTGAAAGTACTAATAAATCCTCTGAGGAATCCATCCGATGGACTTTTAGGCTTTTGATCACCGATGTGAACAATTCCCTTAGTGACGACTACAAATTTTGTTAAAGGATTTGCATTCTTTGCTAAAAAATTTTGGGAAATATTTAAAATTTCATTTGCATTGGGTACTGCAAAATCGTTTTCTGATAAGGAAGTCCCTAAATAAACAATTCCTTCAATATAATCAGCTGCTATATTGTCCAGCAAAGTGGAAAACGACATTTCAACGTCAGCTAAGGATATTACCGAAATATTTCTGCCGCACTCTTTGAGTATTGACTCTAATTCATTCGAAAATTCTACTTCTCCAGAAATAATAATCCAATGTTTCACTTTTGTAGAAATATCCAACTTTGGAAGAAATTCTATTTCCGCTTTGGCAACAATGACGCCCCCCTGTCTTGAGGTTTCGAAAACTGCAGGTGTGGAAAACCCACTTTTGTTCAAAATTCTACACCATGCGGTGCTACTAATTAAAGCGCTGAAAGGCCTTACAAAAAAATCTTGAAATCTCCAATATCCTTCAAGAACGCCAAAAAGTATATCTAAACATCGCTCTGAATTTACCGTTTCGAAAACAATTAAATGACCTTCAGGAGACATAAGCATTCGACAATTCATTAGAGATTGATTAAGGTTTTTAGTGGCGTGTAAAACCTGCGATGCAATAATTATATCGAATTGCCGAGGCGCGAAACATTGAGTCAAAGGATCATCTTCAATATTCAGCAATTTATAATCGACATTTTTGCTGAATTCTTTAAATTTTTCTTCGGCACCGGTAATTAGAGTTGACGATATGTCAGTGTAAGTGTAATGGTATGGAACACCATGGGCTTCTAACATGGGCAACACGTAAGCCGATGTTGCACCAGTTCCAGCTCCTATTTCCAATATCCGAATTTTATTCTTCGCGCTTTGGGAGCACTGATCTACATCCCTACCTACAATACTATTTAGTATAGACTCAATATATTTGGTAACTGTAATTTGTCCCTGTATACTGGAAACACATTCCAAGTAAAACCTTTCGGCGGAAAACATGTTTTTATTTTCGGGAAATAACAGCTCGAGAGCAGATTGTTTTCCCTGTAAGATTTTGCTTAAATTTTCCCCACAAATATTTAAAATACCCAATTCTGCGTCATAATCTTTTGTATTGTCCATAATAAAATTATTGTATTGATCTATACTAACGCTGATTGCAGAAACACTTGGTAATTCTTGTAACACTTCCCATTCAGAATGCTCGGAAATTGATTTCCGACATTTTAAAAACAAAACTCCCTCTTCCGATAATATTTCAAAAAACCTCAACATTATTCCCGCGTGACACGACTGGACACCGTATTTTTGTAAAACCTCAATATGGTTTACGGTTTCCCCTGGTTTTGCAAACCATCCTAGATTTACAAAAGCTTTTGCAATGTAAAAATAACAAATTTTGAACTTTGCATTTTCAATTTTTGAAAATTTTACGGTGGATTTTGCAACATTATCCATGTGTTGAGAAAACTCCTTATCATGTAAATGTACGTTTGACAAAGTTTGAAAATCATAACGTGAATATTGTCCACTTTCTGATTTTTGACGCCACACTTCTTCGTACAATTGTGGAAGATTTGGCTTTTCTAGATCAAGATTATTAAGAAATGAGGTAGGTGTTGTTTTAACAAGTGAAACGCCATTTAATATAGCTAACAATTTCCCACAGTCATCATAAAGCATTACATCTTGGGAAACTTCTTGATTATTGTCCAATTTTGCATACACAAAATACTTCGTTGATGTACTACGAGCAACTAATGTAAATTTGTTCAAACTAATTGGAAGGTGCAGATCTTTTAGATCTTTCAATCCAAAAACGAAAAGCTGGATCATCGCGTCAATTAAAATTGGGTGACATAAATAATCTGGACATTTCTCGCTTTGATTATCTTTTAGTTCAACTTGTGCTAATATCTCTTCGGAATTGTTCCAAATGCTTGTCAAGCTTTGAAATGTATTGCCAAACGTCAATCCAATATCGTATAATTTGCTATACATCTCTGTTGAAGATATTTCATTACAAGAATTTTTGATCGAGAAGAAATCTGGACAATCAATGCTTTTGTCAGTAAATGCCGTTGGGGCAAATTTTCCAAAAGCATACTCTTTCCAATTTCCCTGATTTTCTACACAAATTGATTTCCTATTCAACTTTACGGAAAATCCACTAAATGTCTCATCACTAAAAGGTTTGACAATAACTTCAGAAAGACACAAAATATCACTTCTAACTTCAAACGGAGAACTAATCTTCAAATCTTGAATAACCAAAGATGTCAAAGGATCACTCATTTTTTCACTATTCTGTAAAGTTAAATGTCCCGCAGCTAAAACCATTTCCAACATTCCCGCGCAAGGAACAATTATTTTCTTTAGAACCTGATGGTCCACCAAGTAAGGTAACTTTTCCAAATCGATAATATTTTGGTAAACGTATTCAGGGATTGATAAGTTTACCTTGTTACCCACTAGAGGGTGCAATACGCTTCCAGACCCCATATAGGAAGCCATGTTAACATTTTTAGTGTCAAACCAATATTTCTGCCTTTGAAAAGGATATGTTGGAATTTCCAGCTTTTTCCTTTTGTATGGAAAGTCAAAACCTGTCCAGTCGATATCACCACCGTTGACATATACGTGAGAAAGTGTACCAAGAAGCGTTGCCCAATTATTCTCTTTGGCTTTAATCGACGGTAGCCACAAGATATCTTCTGTTAATGAGAGATTGTCCCTAGGGATGCATTGCATCCCCAGATTCAATAGCACAGGTTGCGGCCCAATTTCTATAAATATATTGCACCCCTCAGAAACAGCTGTTTGTATTGATTTCACAAAATCAACAGAATTCCTACAATGGTCCACCCAGTATTTTGCATTCATTTCTGAATTTTTTAGTAAATTCCCACTCATTCCTGAAACATAGTGACATTTTCTTGGTAAATGATTCAGTGTCGATGCAACTTTCAAATATTCGGGCAAAATAGAATCCATGTCACGTGAGTGATATGCATGGTGGGATGCTAACACTGTGCTTTTTATGCTACGTCCATTGCAAAAACTAGCGAAACTTTCAACTGTTTCCTTTTTAGCAGATAGGACAACTTGGTCAGGGGAATTTATACAAGCAATGTCAATCCACTCATTTGAATTGTTCGCCAGATAACTATCAATGAGAGGCTTCAATTTTTCGTAGCCACATTTCACAGCCAACATTCGTCCTCTGGGAAGATTAGAAATTAGATGTGTTCTTAAATACACTAATTTAACTAATTCCTCAAAAGACAAAATCCCAGCTGCTAAAGCGGCTGCAAATTCCCCAAGACTGTGGCCAATAACTAAATCTGGCTTAATTCCGAAACTCTCCCAAAGTTTGAGTAAACTGTATTCAATACAGAAAATCCCAGTTTGACTATTTACAGATTCATGAAGTAATTCATTCTCACATTCATCAAATATTATTTCAAGCAAATTGGTTCCCAAATATTTTTGCATGACGTCTGCGCAATATTCCATTGAATCTCGAAACACGGGGTGTGTGTTGTAGAGCTCTTTCCCCATTTTTGCATACTGGGCACCTTGACCGGGAAATAGGAAAGCAATTTTCTTAGTGGCCTTAGAACTGTCATTACTTTTGACGTAAGAACATTTTTGCAATTTATGTAACATCTCATTTCGCGAAAATCCTGTCAAGGCAACTCTGTGTGAAAAATGCGCTCTACCAGTATTTGCAGTGAAGCAAAAATCTGCTACGTTCAAATCTTCATTACTCTCTAAATGTGACCTGTATTTCTCAACTAGTTCATCTAGTGCCCTCTTAGTTTTAGCACTAATTGTTAAAATGTGTTGAGAACGTTCATAATTACTTTGCGAATTCTTAACTGTACCAGATTCTTGTATCAAAATGTGGACATTTGTTCCGCTGATTCCGAAAGAACTGACTCCCGCTATTCGGGGCTTATTTTGTATACTTTCCCATTTAACGGGTGTCTTTGGAATTATAACAGGAATAGATTCCAAGTCAATTAAGGGATTTAAATTATGTAGATTCCTATGAGGGGGAATGACTCCTTTGTTTAAAGATAGTATAACTTTAATCAAAGCTGCCACCCCAGCAGCAGACTCTGTGTGCCCAATATTAGTTTTAACTGATCCAATAATTAGCGGATCGACTCTACCTTTTCCATACATTTCAGAAATGGCGCTAAATTCAATTGGGTCTCCCTTAACTGTGCCTGTACCATGGGCCTCCACGTAACTGACATCTAGGGGTTCCACACCAGAATTTGTAAGAGCCCGTTTAATTGCCAAGGCTTGACAATCCTTACTCGGTGTCCCAAAACTGGTGGATGTTCCTTCTTGGGAAATTCCAGTGCCCCTAATTATCGCCTGAACATTGTCGCCATCTCTGATTGCATGCGAAAGGTTCTTTAAAACCAAAATCCCGCAACCTTCTGCCCTCCCAAACCCGTCTGCTTCTGCGTCAAAAGTCTTGCAGCGTCCATCTGACGCCAAAATGTGTTCCATTGACATTTTGTTAAATGGCTTAATCAATAAATTAATCCCACCCGCTATAGCCATCTGCGATTCCCCTTTTCTAAGGCTATCACATGCCAAGTGGACACTGACCATTGATGAAGAGCAACCCGAGTCTGTAGCAACATTAGAGCCTGTTAATCCCAGAAAATAAGAAAGTCTGGCAGAAGCCGTCGCAAAAGAATTTCCCATGTAATCTCTTAGGAACTCGTCTTTGTGGCCTTGTTTTAAAAATGTCTTTTCGTAGTCATTTCTCCATATTCCCATGAAAATCCCTGTGGAACTCCCTTTTAAGCTCGAAGGATCAATTCCTCCGTTTTCCAATGCTTCCCAAGATAATTCAAGAAGCATTCTTTGCTGTGGATCAATAAACTGAGCCTCCCGAGGGCTAATACCAAAGAATTTCCCATCAAATTCATCAACAGGAGATTTCAGAAATCCTCCGCGACTTTTTGAGTATTCTTCCTCTTTAGGATTCCATCTACCGCCAGGCACCTCAGAGATGGCTTCTTTACCGTTGATGATCAAATCCCAAAATTCATCAACGTTGTCTGCTCCAGGAAATTTGCAGGACATTCCAATTACCGCGATGTTGCCCCAATTATCTTGATTGGAACTGGCAAAATCAGATACAGGGTTATTCTCAGGATGTAAATTGTTGAGCAAAAGTCCACCAAATAGCTAAATTGTTGAAAATAAAACATTGGAAAATTATATACCAATAAATGAAATTTTGATGGTTTTTCCAGGTCGGACTTAGTCACGAAGGAATAAATAAAATGTGAAAACAACAAACATCTTACTTCATCTGCCAGATGTGGTGCACAGTTAGTTAACGTTTCCATCCATAAACTAAGAAAATTCTATATTCAAAAAAATATTTATTGACAAATATTGTATTGGAACCTATGTACCGTACATATCTTACAAATTTTTGAATATTTAAATACTTAAATACCTGTACACCTGAGTGTCCTATATTTTCCAAATTAATTGTTTTGTTTTCCATTGTTTTACACGCCAGCATTGGATTAGGGGAATCCAGTTGGGTAATTTTAACGTTGTTGTTGAACCTGAGTAACAATTATTTAACATTTAAAACCATTTGAATAATATATTACTGTAGATACCTATGTGTTTCCTGTCACTTTAAACTTAGTGAACTACTGTGTGATCTTAGGATACTTTTACATAGAAATCTCATTAGCTATATACTTACATTGAATTATAATCTGTCATGCTGACAAAAGAAAAGTAGTCAGAAGATGAAGGTAGTGAGGATATTGAGCTGCATTCCTCCATCCACTTCTTCACGTAATATTCAAACGCATTTTCTTTATCTGTTAAGCATACAATAATAATATGTCCACACAATTATCATGGATGCACGAAAACCAAGATTAAATATTACAATTATAGAATTTTGATATCCATATTTAGTAAAGCTAAAATTACCTGTAGTTTCAGGATGTTCATCAACAAGTTGTCGGAAGTTCCTCCACAGCTCATTAGATGGTTGGAAAACCATCAAAGACGAGTTGAATTCACCATTTTTCTGGATAAAACATCCCAACGTTTTCTCATCGAACAACTCATCACAGTTTTTCACAACCTTGCCAGAAAATATTGAATGGATGTAGAGATTCATTAATAGAAATAAATTGTACACAACGCCAACCGTAAAATTTATGACTAACCAGTGTAGCAGGATTTAGAAAAACACATTTGGCGCAAACAGTAAATCGAAACATTTCCAAATTATTTAGTAGGGATGTGTTTGAAATCCCATTTTTGCTACCATCTTTGGTGTTGATAGTCAAAATCATATCTATGGTTTCCTCAAGCTGTAATCTGTAAACATTATAAATATTTAATTTTTAATTATTATGGTTCGGTAATGCTATGAAGTATATATTACAGGAAATAAATTGGAAGATATTGTTCTGAAGTAATTACAGGAAGCTGATAAATATCTATATTGTTTGCTACTTACTTAATTTGATGACTAATTGCACTCTTTTGTACAAACGCGACAATTTTCTTGCAAGTAAATACATTCTTCAAAGATTGGGCCAAAACCAGGGCTTGAATTGCTTCATCGTCATTGTTGGCAAAAGTAACCCATGTTTGAAAACCTAATACATTTTTAAAAACAAGGCAAGAAAACGTGTAAATACTATTGGAGTAAAGAAATCATTCATGCAATAACTCGTCCTACATTTTTATTCAATATTTTTAATGTTAATGTTTCAAAATTGAAAATAAAAAACATTTTGAATTTGAAAAAATTTAATATTATTGCGGTTTAGGTATAATAGCAATTCGCATTTTAGTTTTATAAAATTATGCCATTAAAACATCGTTGTAGTACCAGAATTAGGTATTAATAAATATCATACTTCGAAATAATTAAAAATATTGTCTTTTTTTCTGTATCTGTGTGCATTTTGTAAATTTGAATAGTACTTTGATTTCGTACCTGCCATGTTGTTATCAGAATTTCCCTCTATTCTTTGACAAGTCAATTGTTTACTTCCAGCTTCGGTTGAATCTGTACCAGAGCTGGAATACCTTTGAAGCAAAGTGGAGCATAATACTATTTATGATTCTCAAGGCATTTTGCACTTTAGCAAAACAAGTTACGCGTATATTTATTTGTTTTATTCATGTATTGTATTTAGTAAGTTATAAAATATCTTATAAATTAGTATCCCAATCTATGGCAAGCAGAAGTATTGTTGGAATATTTTACGTGCGTATATTAAATCGCAAGACATCGTTTACTGCGTTGGGAAAACTACTTTTTGTATACAATTTGAATTTGAATTAATTTTCCTCGTGCGAAATAGAGCAGATAAAATTACTCCCTGTACTTGATCAGCATTTTAACTATTGTATATATAACTAGTAAGTATTATTTCACATTGACGTAGTAATCTCCAGGCTTCCCTGATGATCATTTCAGCAGGTTTAAATATAAAGTAAACAATTATTCTATTAAGAGTTGGGATATTTAATTTAAAATTTCACAGAGTGTATAAATGATATGATAAACTCTGAATGCTTGTTTATGCGCTTTTTCATTATGGCAATGATGCTGTATTCTAAATTGACAAAGTTCAGCAGACATACCATTAAAATTAATAATTTGTCTAAACTACTCGAAATACTTCGCTGGAAATAAATCGGAGAAAAAGTTAAATATTTGACTTTTCTTGAAATTAAAAAAAATGAATAATAAATTTTGAAAAATAAGGAGTGTAGAATTTATTTAATTTTTCAGGGAAGTAAATAAAAAACACCTTTTATTATTTTAAATAACTTAGCTTGACTTCAATTTATTAATTTCATTCTTATTTTTCACTTTTCTAATACTGTTTTCCTGAAAAGTGAAAATTGTCCATATGTGGGGCATCCAGTTTGAAAGTATTTTTGTATGCGAGGGTTTATTCACTTCGTCGACCTACTAATTGTAATATTTCTGATAATTACAGTGCAGATCAGGATAATTTTGCGGTTGTATAAATATAGCGTAAGTATGTGTGTGAATTTCCGTTGTATCGAAAGATCTTTAGCTGTAAGCATTTATCAAATTTTTTTGGTACAGAAAATAGAACCAAGCACGTAATGGGGAAATACGTGAATCAGTGTTTTGTACCACAAGAAATAATGCCAATGGACATGATTCCTCGCCGCTCATTCGGGAATTTATGGACATTGCCATGAGTTAAAGGATTAAAATATTCCCATAAGTATCTCAATTATTAAGTGGATTGAGAAAACCCTTTATGAGAAGGCTTGTATGGCAGCCTGTCTATCCATGGGAATTATAACTTCTGTGAATTGATAAGTAAGTGTATTATCTTTGATGTCAGAAATTCAAATATGAATCTCAATTTGCACTAAGCATGGGGCTTTGAGGTTTCAGTGCTAAATGGCTCTAATATCTGATTAAAATATCACTGGTATTTTGGTGACACCATTGAATTCAGCAACTTGGTTTCATCCGTTTTGCAATGGTTTTTTACAGCGTCATAATGTTTACGTCCAACTTCTATCACATTATCTTGTGTACTCAGGCATCGTATCGTTGAGTTTTATTATCTGCCTTTAAATAATGCATTCTCGTGGGAACTTGTTATAAAAGGAAAATTGTTCTGTTTTGCTACAAATTGGATTTGCATATAGTCTACTTATAAATATATTACATGGTGTTAAACGGGGAAACAAACAAATATCTGCTACGTAATATAATAAATAACTTAAAATATTTTTTGAGCTATATTTGGTACACGTGAAAGGATTTAATAATTATAACAAAATGTTGATACGGTATCCATCTTGAATTACAATACAATAAATACATTATGCCAATAAATGTTGTTTACGTATTATACTAACTTTATTTTATTTTATTAAATTAGTTTTTAAAATCAAATTTGCCTGAGATGCATTTTATTATTTTAATTTATGTTAGAAATATGAAGTCTTGACATTCTCAAATAAAACTTTTAAGACGAGTAAAATATAATAGGACAATAAAATTAATCTGACTCTTCAGATCAGCTACGCACATCCATCCCCCAACTCATTATTTCTCACGGCAGTACGAAGAAACATTTTAAATATATAGTAGAACCAAGTAATATGTAATAATTGTATACGAAGGGCATTCTGAGGCAGATAAAAACTACATGCAATTGATAACCCTTACTGCTGCAATGAAATATGTGTAAACAACACCTGGGAAAATGATTAGTCTAGACACAATCCAAACAATAGCAAATGCAATGAAACAAAACAAAGTTAATTTTTTGTTGTTAGCGTATTTTGTCATTTTTCCGAAATGAGGGAAAATGTCACTGACGTCGTGTATCAAGATGACTATGGTTCCTTGTCTCGTAAAATTTGAACTGTAGGTCATCACAAGAAGAAGGATGGTCATTATGTGATGGGTCCAAGTGATCACTTTTCCTGGGTGCTGTAAATTGAATAAAAAATTCTGTAATGTAGTATCCGATGGCAACAAGGTAGTACCACGATATTGTTACCGGAGTCCTCTGTAAATCAAACAAAAAATGCTCAAATTCTGTATAGTATACTGAATAGTATAGTGTACTTTTGAAGCACATTTTTGTGGACTTTAACAATACAAAGAAATGTTGTTGTTTTTGAAAAAAAACAGAAAAAAAGAAACATTTCACAATCGAATGCATTAAAATGTGGAAAGGAAAAAAAATAAATGGAGCCGACTTGAAAAATTGATAACTTTCTTCCATTATCACAAACTTTTCCTTTAAAATGAAATTTTTACAATTATTAAAAATGCGAAACAAAAAAATTAAAAGAAAGGAAAGTTTGTCCAGAGCTGACTGAAATCCCAAAACCACTCCTGAGCTATTCGTTTACACACCTATCTTTCAATTTCCATTTCCTCTCCCAACTCTTTTTGACCAAATCTTGCATTCTTTTCTGATATTTTAACAACGCGTTCCCAAATCGTTGGAATTCGTTCTCCAAGGCAAGATTATTATTACATGTTTTCTTTGTAGACTTTATCTTGATCCCAAAGAAGTTACCCAAAGCGTTTGACTATTGACTTTTCACCCAAACTCCGATAATATAAATAGAAATTGCAAGTGTGTAAAAAAAGAAGGAACGATGTGCATTTGAGGGATTGACACGTTTCAAGTCTCGCCACGTGTAATTTTCTGGCAATCACAGTTTTTAATTCCACATCACGTCGGTCCTGTGTAAATTCAACTCCTTTTGCATTTTATCTGATGATACATCAAGGAATAATGGCTAAGCTTTGAAGTGACATTAAGCAATTGGAATCTCAAATTGAGTAATAATATGTTTCTATCTCGGGTGGAAAATCTTTAGTTTATGGAACTTGTGTCTACCGTTTACAGTGCGGCTTCGTTCATTTGTTATTATATTGGAAATATATATTCAGTATATTTGCGTATATCTGAATTCCAGACATGCATACCATGCAAAATATTTTGCATTACTGTAATGAATAGGAAAAAATGAAACTATTTCGCGAAATATTTCAAACCCCAGTTCCTTGAAAGTAAAAATGAATAATAATCATGGCATTTATTTTACTTTTTAAGCGAAATAAATGATAAAAAATAAATAAATAGAAGCGTCATCTTTGATTAGGTACTTCAATGGATTTCATTCATTTCTCCCATTTATTTCATTCTTTTCATTTATTTCAGGGGACGACCTAATCCAATAATAGAAAATTACTTAATAATAAGTACATCAATTGTTATATTACGTATAAAATATTTTTAGTCCTAATTAAATTTGGAAATGCTTCTGAGCAGATTGGTTTTCATTGCTTTTTCCCGATTTTTTCTTTTCATTCTGCAATAGGGTCCAACACTAGGATCTGTTATGAAGTCATAGATGACCTTTATCCAAGAGTCATGATGAGGCAAGGCATCGTAATATTCTTTTGCGATTTCCCTCACCTAATAGAAATACATTATAGCATGACATAACTTCACCAAATTAAAAAATCATAGGAATTTTAAAGATTATAATGGTAATTTTAATTTTAACCTTTGGAAGATAGCATGCAGGAACTGAAGGAAAGTCGTGATGTTCATTATGATAGCCGACATTCCAAGTTAGACAATTCAGGGGACCGTAATAGGAATACGTTTCAAATCCCTGAATAATCAAAAATATATTTTTCTAAATATACTCTTCTATGCTTTGGTTAATTAATTAAGTAGCATCTGTCAATGTGAATTGAAAAAGTTGTAATTTTACAATTACTTTATAATTATTTGTTGTACTCATTAACAGGGTTTATTTATTATATATAGTATTACGAGAGTGTGCTAAGGTTTACAATATTTATAATAAAAACTTACCATTTTGAACATGTAATGTTCCGAAATGAAATGCCCAGCTACTGGATGAAGTCCGGAGGACAATAAAGTTCCTCCAATTAGATAGAAAATTGCCTTCCCGCCAAAGAAGTAGTAAACAAGAAAGTTGAAACTGAATTGAACTGCAGCATTAATGATTTCCCAATTGGTGATGGGTTTCAAATTGAGGTAGAGTGGGCGTACAGTGTAAAATAAGGGCTGAAGAATTACCCAAATAAACTTTCCAAAAGTGCTGCAGAATAATTTTCCCTCAAACTCGGTAGGAACATCAGAGTCATACACCTCGTCACCCTGATACTAAAAAATAAAGATAAGCAATTCAAATTTTGAAATTAAAACTTTTTTGTAAAATGTACCACTCTTTACGTTGCGAAAAAGTAAAACTTTTTTGGTATACTACCCTGTGGTGATCAGAATGATATTTCTTAAAACTTGCAGCTGCTGGAATTCCTACGGGAAGATTTGCAAAAACAGCCAACATTTTATTTGCACTCGGTCGTGCTTGGCCAAACGCCGTATTGTGTGATAAGTCGTGAAAGGCTGTAATCAACAAAATGAAAATGCTTTTGGGTATTATGTAATTATGTACAATGTTTCTGGAATTATTTTTCATAAGGGAGTTAATGGTATATGAGAAAATATTGGGTGTATATTGTAGTATTGCTTACATAATATTAAAGCTTGATTGACAAAACCTCCGAAACAGTAAGCAACGAGAAAAAGAGGTCCCCAATTCAGATTTGACACAATAGGTAGCATGCATAATTGAACGATAACCAGAAGAATTAGCTTCCATTTGAAGGATGTGTCAAAGCCGAACAGATTTTTGATTTCTGGATGTTTCGCTGCACAACAAATAATATACTTTTGAATTCTTTCGAACCTTACACAAAAATTAAAATTAATATTGGTTTACAAATTACATAGGAAAATCAGTGTTTTTAGTGGAGTTTAATGGAAAATCGAAATGTTTGATTATTAAACTCAGGAGTGAATTAATTTTAGCATAAAAAATAATTTTTATTTTGAATTGTCTAATAGATTGATAATTTGACAAGTAATAAAGCCATGTTAGGTTTATGACTTACAAAGTATCTCCTTTCTTCGTTGGGAATGCGGTTCTTTCGAATCAGTCCATTCAAAATCATTTCTGGACACTTTTTGACCCATTTTTGGAAATATGATCGTTTGTATTCCTTAGTTAGAGATGCATCCAATTGTAATGTATTCCAAGGACAGCAAAAGCAACGTAAGTATTTGTGCTACCTATAGCCAACACGGCGTAACGAAAAATGAACTACAAATTAATAGATGTAAATAAAATCATTTAAAATGCCGTGCTAATTATGTAGTAATACATCTTTTTGTATGAGAAAGCTACGGAATAAAACATGGTAGTTAACAATTAAAGAATAGGGCATGTGGAGTATGTGTCCAAGCTGCCCAGATAAAAAGTCCGGATTTGAAGATATAATTGTAGCTTGGACATTTCTAAGCAAGGTGGAAGAGGTCCCAACCAAATCGTCGCATAGGTTCCAGAGCTAGAGCCTCCTGAAGGTCCGATTTAGGCTTAAGGTTTTACACAATTTTGCGTATAAATCGTGAACCAGGCAACTTACAGGTTTCAAAAAAATATCAGGCGAGAGCCCTTTTAATGTAGAACAAGATAGGCACCAACATCGTCCAATTCCCCCCACTTGGGGAACCGCCATTTTCCCCATTTAACATGGGAAAAGGATGCTGCCCAGATTAAAAGTCCCGATTTGAAGATATAATTGTAGCCTGGACATTTCTAAGCAAGGCAGAATAGGGTCCCAACCAAATCGCCTCACAGGTTCGGGAGCTATACCCTGGTGAAGGTCCCAGTTATTGCTGTTTACTGTATTCCCAAGTTCTGACCTTCACTAGGGTATAGCTCCCGAACCTGTGAGGCGATTTGGTTGGGACCCTATTCTGCCTTACTCAGAAATATCCAGGCTACAAAAATATCTTAAAATCCGGAGTTTTAATCTGGGCAGCATCCTTTTCCCATGTTAAATGGGGAAAATGGCGGTTCCCCAAGTGGGGGGAATTGGACGATGTTGGTGCCTATCTTGTTCTACATTAAAAGGGCTCTCGCCTGATATTTTTTTGAAACCTGTAAGTTGCCTGGTTCACGATTTATACGCAAAATTGTGTCCAAACTGGGGCCTAAATCGGACCTTCAGGAGGCTCTAGCTCTGGAACCTATAGGACGATTTGGTTGGGACCTCTTCCGCCTTGCTTAGAAATGTCCAGGTTACAATTATATCTTCAAATCGGAACTTTTTATCTGGGCAGCATGAAACACCATCCCACCTGCCCTGTTCTTTTAAAAATTATGCACAAGTTTTACTGCAAATATTCAATTTTTGAATGTCAAATTTATTCTAATTGCCATTTTTCATTGTTTTTCTTTTTAGTTCCAGCTCGTCGTCACGGAGGCTCATCATCTAGCGCCAGTGCCTTGGACACTACTGAAGAATGTCACTCTCCAAACTCCACTACTAGCGAGCCACGATATTCTTCTTTCCATGGTATTACCAATTTTCATCATTATAACCAATTGTTTACTCTAATTTTGAAAAATTATTTCCGATATCATTTCTTTTTAACTTTCAGCATATCAACATTCAGTAGATGGCGAAGGATCAGAACATTCGGAACATTCAGGTACAATAATTGAATTGGAATCCCAGGGAACATTTTTCCCAGATTTCTAGTATTTCTCTATTATACTTTAATTCTTTCCGGGTTTACCGTTTTTCAAGAAAAAATGGGGCAAAAAATGGAAAGACAAAAGGAAAAAAGGGAAGGGAAACGAAAAAATGGGAAGGGAAAACGCAAATATCGAATAAAAGGTAAGGTTTGGGAAGTTTTTTGGAGAAATTGGGAAGTTTCGAGGTGCACTACGGTTCGCGGGAAGTTTTGCGGTTTTTGCACCAGTGTAAGGATACCTTACATATACATATTAATAAATGTATGATTTTGTTTTATTTAGCAGCAGATGAAGCTGATTGGCGTCAAGGAATGAATGGGGTTACCAGATGCTAAATCCAGAATACAACTTTGATCCTGTACTGTCCCATCCCCATCTTTCATGTTACCTTTATAAAATGCCTAATTGCTACTCGGCTTGAACTTTGAACTCTGATACTGATCCCTGGAACTGAAACCCGTAAGAATTAAGTTAAGAAAGACATTTAAATCATGTTTGTTAAATGTTGGCTGGCTTGTTGGCCGTTGTTGAGATATTTTATTGCTGATCTACTTAAAGTAACTATTTAATTAAGGTTAGTACATAAATGTCTTAATTTATTGTGACCAACTGGTAGTTTTATTTAGCATAACTTAAATTGAATTAAGTGGTAATTGCCATTTACATTTGTTGTTTTCTAGTTTAGTTTAGTAACATATTGTAGTGGTAGTGAGTTATAACTTGTAATTGTACCAATTAATTATACGTACTAAATTGGTTGTGGAAATGAATTAATTGAGGGAATAAAATTATCAAATGCAATGCCCTTATAAAAATGTATATTTCTTCAATCTTTAAGTCAATTTAATCACTTTCTTAGCTTTAGGTTAATAATAGTTCATTTCATTGATTATGTTTTACTCATTCTTAATAAAGAGTGCAGTTATATAGGGATAGAATTTTAAAGTTAATTACAGCAAATTATAGGTATATTTAGTAGGTATAAGGAATGTGTACTATTGTTCATTCAGGAACTAAATATCTATGCATTTGTTAAGTGGGAAGATAAAACAAGTTAATTTACATTTAAAATTTTTGTTTGTTCTACTGTATTGTATTATTTACTTGTTATATAATTCCTGAAGGATGACAAAAATGCTATAGACTCTATACATCACTCATTGTACATTGTAATATTATGTGTGGAGAGTTTTCATAGTAGGTAAGTTGTAGGTACATGTATGTACAGTGCATTACAGAAAATAGTTAGAGTACCTTCACGTATGTAAAATTAAACTTGTAAAAATCGAAAGCAGTCAGCCATGCATAGAACCAAGTTGAAGATTAACATTACTGTGGTAAATATCAGAATACAATTCCTCGACTATTAGCTTAATTCAACATAACCAAAACTTATCTAGTGTAAATGAGAAATTATTTTAGGAAATTGCATTATTTATCAATTCTGATATGTGCAACTTTGAATATGATGTTTTATAGGCGAAGAATTTACTGAAATAGAATATTTTACCATAACATTTGTCATTTTCTTAAAATAATCAGGAATAGCTTAAGAATATCAATTTATACATACTAGGAACGTGCCCTTGTATTTGAGTTTTAGGTTGATGTATGTGGCTAATGTATAAAAAATGTACAAAACTAATGATTAGGTAATTAGTTATTAGGTTCATATATCAAGCAATAATAATATTGTCTAACCACTTAAGTAAACAAGTAAATAAGGTTCGGATATGAAAATATATTGATTTTTACCATTAGAGGCTTAGACTTTATTTGGAGTGATAGATAATGTAACAGCATAATATTGATTGTTCCTATCAAAACCCTAAAAAACAGTATCTAGCTATTACTAACTAGAGTATGCGTATGCAGGCTTCCAAAATTAGTAGGGCTATTGCTATTGCTATTTATAAGTGCATATATGTTTATAAAAATTCAACAAAAAAAAGTATTAGTAAACTAAAGTAAGCAAAAGAGTTGAAAAAAATTTATTATGTGTAAATGTTTAAGCCTAATAGAATTACAACGTACTTTTTTAGTTCTACAACAATATTTTTAGCTAAACTTCTTAGTATAACTTTTAGAGATCACAAATACATATCCGATCTCTGCTTGTTAATATATTTCATTGTTTTGTTTGCTTTTATAGTCAAAAATAGTTATTATTTACTTGAAGAGTTAGCTTGACATTGATATTTTTATGTCGTATGGTATGATTAATGTTTCATATCTCATCCAATTATATTTATTATTCATTACAATCATTATTCCTTATCATTTTAATTAACACGTTGAAATTGTAAACGGAAATAATTACGCAAAGTTATAAACTACAATTTCCTGTGTTGAGCTTTTAGTCTGAGGAGGTAATTCAACAACATAATATTAAGGCTGAAATAATTTCTTTCTCTTTTGTATCTGATAAAGAGTTAACTTTCAAAAATGTAGAGGAATGTCTATCGTCTTGTAAGAAAGCCAAGCCACGTGAGTGTTACTTGTTTGTTTATATTTATTTTGTAAAACATGCATGTTCTTGACTTTAACAATATATTCATGAAATTATTTGCAAAAATAGATCTTGTAGCACTTATACGAAAGTAAACTATTACTACGTCTCGACTGTAGCTTTTCGTTTAGTTGTCAATGTCAAAGTCGAGGATCGTTTGTATAAATAGTTGTGCCTTCGCTGCCATTCTTCACTCAACAATAACAATTCATCAGTCTCTCAAACAACTGCAATTCTCTAACAAATCGTCATGATTAAGGTTCTTACTTAAATAAATAATTATATTCTTTGATGTTTTTTATTGAAAATTGAAAATTTCCGAAAACTATTTGATTTCTGATTGTAAATTGACATTTTTGGATTTTTGGAATTTTTCCAGGTCGCCGTTTTCGTTGCCATCCTCGGATGTGCCTCCGCTGGAGTTGTTTCCACTGGAGGAGTCGCCTACAGCACTGGACCTCTTTTCCAACAAACTGTATTGCGTTCCCCACAACTTGTCCAACAAGTCCAGCAAGTGCAACAAGTTCAGCAAGTCGTCAGCTCCCCAGTTCTTCAATATAGTTCTCCAGTCCTCCAACAAACCGTCGTCAGCGCTCCAGTTGTCCAGAAGACTCTTATCAGTGCCCCAGCTGTCGTCGCCAGAGGTATTTGTTGTATTTCTAATCGTATTGATATTTATTATACCGCAAAGCAACATTAAATTATCTTGAGACGTTCCTTTTTCGACAGTAGGAGTTTTAAGTGGCAATTGCCATTAATTTTCATTATTTTTTGGAAATTTTCCTAGAAAATGTTTGAACCTGCTTTGGAATTTAATTTTCATATAACGAGAGTTTTTATTCTAAAATTAATATTATTCCGCTTATAAGTATTTTTACAATTGTCAATATTGCTAACCAGAATTAGTAAGATTTTCTCTCCAACCTTTGTGTTTTGATGAAAAATGGTCTTTTCGCCAAAAGTAATTTTCTTAAGACAAGTATTTCGATTCGCAAAGCATAATGCATAAGATGCAATTACAGAAATAATTCAATATTGTCTTAAATTATGACGGAAATCGGAAATGCTAATATTTTTCTCTTTATCTTCAGCCGAGCCCTACGATCCTCATCCAAGATACAACTTCGGATATTCCGTGAATGACCAACTTACCGGTGACCAAAAGAGTCAAGTTGAGACCAGAGACGGAGACCGCGTCGAAGGACAATACTCCCTCGTTGAGCCCGATGGTCATGTCCGCACTGTCACCTACACTTCTGACGCCGTCAATGGATTCAACGCCAATGTTGCCAACACCAGAAACAATGTCGCCGTTGCCGCCGCCCCTGCTGCTACCGTCCTTTCCGCCGGCCATGTTGGTCAAGTCGGTCTTGTCACCAAAGTCCACTATTAAATCCTAACATCTTTTTCCGATTTCCTAAACACGGTAAATATGCAAATACTCATTAATTAAATTATTTAAATTAAATTCATTTCATCATTTATCGTTCTAATTCCCAGTTATAATTTATTCCAGGCCAAATCTCCTGAAACTCCAGTCACAAGTCCCAGTTTTCCAGGCACAAGTCAAAACTGAATCAAAATTTGTACTCCAGCGAATGAATTTATTGTTTATGTCGAGCTACTAATGTACTGCATTACAATATTCATTGTTTATTTAAATACAATTACTGTCAATTCAATATACGGGTATCGTAAACAACAGCTTAAATCATAAATATTTATTATAATTTTCGTCCTTATTCGCTTTAAAATAAAATCTTTGGAACGTATTATGGTCTTACTAATTAATTCGTGTAGTAATTGTCATATATTTAGTGATGTTAATAAAAGCTTCAAATCTTTAACATCCTAAAGTTTTCTGAAGCTGTAAAAACATATTCTTATTTTGCATTATTTTTGAAAAAAGGTTTGTCCCTTGCAGTATTATACATTTAATATATAGTCAATAAACAACCTAACCAAGTGGGTGTCATTTACTAAACCCCTTATTTAGGAGCAAATTCATGGGCTAACTACACTAACTAGCGCGCCCATGTAAACTCCTACACAAAATTTATTGCCACTTCAGGATTTAATGCCCAACTCAATAATGGGTACTCAAAAAAAGTCGAATTTTTTTCTGGAGATGTCAAGGTTCTGCTGGGACACATGATTCCCCTATTTCTAGATTTTAGTACTTTTATCTAGGATATCCCATGTATAAGATAGTTTCACATTATTTGTATTTAGTTCTAGACGGTTCAATGGATTTTGAAGTGGTTGAGCTCAACGGATTCTTGGATTCACTGGCTAGAACTGCAATATGTAGGACATTTTGATATTTTTCACTGAAAGTCGTAAATAACCCTCATAGAGTATCCTAAACTCCTTTTACCTGTTTCCACGCATGCATTTCCAAAATGTCATCCATTCCTATTCTAGCCAGTGAATCAGGAACCCATGGAGCCCCACCACTTCTAAATTCAATTAGCCGTCTCGATTTGACGTTTACGGAACTAAAAGATTTTCAGGATTGCTAAGCGTATTAGTATTATTGAGCGCAACCAAAAATTACTGGCTAAGTATCACGTGATAAGCTACTGATTGTTCCTACGACAGTCCGAATGTGGAATGGCCTCTCTGTGAGGCGTGTGGTTGTGGTGTGATCTCGTCGTCAGTCAGCTTTGTGGACTTTTTAGTCACTTGTTTTTGTTGATTGTCTGATTGAACAACGTGGAAAGTATATATTGCTGCACCGAAAAAAAACAACAATTTTATCTGTACTCCAACCGCAAATATATTCAGTCATTAATCATTCATCATTTAAAAATGGCTAAATCTTTTAACCCCAACTTGTCACCCGATGAGGTACTGAAATTGATCGAGTGTCCTGTCTGCTTTGAGCCCACCTCTTCACCAATCTACCAATGTCAAAATGGACATTTAATTTGCAACAAATGCGTACACTTGGTTGAACTCTGCCCAGAATGTAGAGCCAAAATGCCCGACTTTCTTATAAGAAATCTAATGGTCGAAAAGCTGACTGAAACCATCACAAAATCGGAACCGTGCCCGAATTCTAAGTATGGATGCAAGACCAAGGGAACCCTGGAAGATATCGAGATCCACCTTACTGTTTGTACTTACAGGTAAGATAAATTAATTTCGCTTTCGAATTTCTATAAAAAATAAATAAATTCATCGTTGAAAAAGGAATGTGAAACCGTAAACAGTAAAACAAAATGTGCAGTCAGCTGTATACAGATGAAATAAGTGGAACAATGCAAAATGCCCTAAGTATTTCAATATTTACCTTATTTTCAAAAGTTCAAAGATTATGTATGCAGAATAATTGGCGAAATATTGAATATTTCATTCTTTTTGTCTATTAATATCCAGGTGTCTGATAATGAATGATATTTGGCCATCGGAGCGAGACACCCGCCATGAAGACGACCTCTGGGAAAGACATAAGGCTGAAATGCTTGGACGATTTGCTGGTGGATCAAAAACTGCACTTAATTACGAAACCGGAAGTCAGGATAGAGACCGCAGGCGCCCTTTTAAAACATACCCACACACCCATCAACTTTTTGTCGGAAACTTACCTGACACTGCTACTGTCAACGATATGAAAGTAAGCTTTGTCATTTTTCTCCTTTCTCCTCTAAATTCGGCATAATAATTCAGGATTTTTTTTTGCTTTTCTTGTCCAGGAAATCTTTTCTGAATAC
This sequence comes from Tomocerus mixtus, assembly GCA_034694165.1. Classification (NCBI taxonomy): domain Eukaryota; kingdom Metazoa; phylum Arthropoda; class Collembola; order Entomobryomorpha; family Tomoceridae; genus Tomocerus; species Tomocerus mixtus. The sequence goes on along the minus strand of JAQFYC010001953.1, from coordinate 4,031 downwards.
GGTGAAGTTGCGGAAGTCAAAATTCAAAAGACAGTACAGAGAAACGCGAGCGAAAAAGTTCCGTATTTCTGCTTTGTAGTTTTTGAAGAACCCTCATCTGTTCAGGTTGCCATGCAGAGAAAGGTAAAGGAGCTAACGTTGTTCGTTTGCTCTAGCACGGCTCTAAAAATGTGAATGAAATTGTACGAAATTATTTGTTTATTTGTTGCAGGGGCGTATTTTTATGGAGTTGGGCGGCGGAAAAGTGCGACGATTAAATATAGAACCAAAACGAAGCCACCTAATAGCTCGGGGTCAACTGGATCAGCCCACCCCACAGTTTTGGAGTCACCGAAGAGCTCGGGGTCAACTGGATCGGCCCACCCCACAGTTTTGGAGTCCCCCACCCCCACTTCCAACCCCAAAAGTTTGGACAACCGAGGAGTGGTTTAGACTGGTGGAAAGTGAAGAGGATTGGAATTAACTCAGGATAACATGTTTGAAGCACCTTTTAGCAAAGTCATGTGTATCTTTTCCAAGAAAAATGTCTTACAAATGATCTTTTACAGAAATGGAACATGGTTTCTATTCATGTTTTCCTTTAATTCATAATATGTGTGCACTCCACCAATTATGTATACCTATCTTATAATTATAATTTATTATCACTTTTCTCTTAGTTGATTAGTTGGTTATGTGTCACGTGATAAACACCTGAGATTCCCACGAAAGTACTTCCTTGTCTTCGTTCGTAGTTGCGTCGTTGCGTGGTGGACTTAAATGACTGAATTTAGCCTACATTAATCATTAATTAATATATTAATCTTCTGTTCATAAATCTTAAATCAACTATGTCCAAGTATTTTAAACCTTTGTCACCTCGGGACGTACTGAGATTAATGGAGTGCCCAGTTTGCTATGAGGTCGTCTGTCCGCCAATCTACCAATGTCAAAATGGACATATAATTTGTAAAATATGTTTTGCTCTGGTCAACAAGTGTCCAGAATGCAGAACTGCAATGCCGGAAGTTCGTATTAGAAGTTTAATGGTTGAAAAATTAACTGAGAATATCACTCGAGCTGACTGTCCGAATAGAAAATACGGATGCAAGGTCAAGGGAACTCTGGATGACATCGATGTCCACATTCCTGATTGTGATTACGATCAAAGGTAAAATTAATATATTCTGCACAGATAATTTAATGATTAATTTCACTTTTCTTAAAATGCAGGGGAATTAAATTGAAATAAAAGTTGAAGATTTTTTGTCAACTTATATTTCAGGAGAAATATTTCCAGTGTCAAGTGTATTCCTAAGTAAGCATTTATTAAAGTAACTTAAAACATGTTTATTTTACAAGCAAGAGAGTGTCCAAACTCAAAATTTGGATGCGAGGTCAAGGCAAAGCAGGTGGTTATCAAGAAGCACATCCCTGAATGCGATTACCGGTAACATTCTAAAAACATAATAATTAATAATTGAAGTAAATTAAGTAAAACGTGAACGCTCATTTTTTTATTTATATTATAACCGGTATAATTTGCAAAACATTATTTAGCCGGAGGGACTTCTGCAATCTCCTTGGACATGGAGAATTGTTTGGCTGCAAAAAAGCAATTCGGAAAAATGAAATTGCTACTCATATGAAAAAAGATCACAAGATGGATATGGTTGCTGTTGAGTCTTTTGATACTATAATACATTACGAAATAAAAAGCGCCTCGAATATTAAGTACCAGAAATGGCTCCCGATAGCTTTCTCCCTTTTTAACGAACATTTTTTCATCGTCAGCGAATTGTCTAAAAAGAAAAATGAAACATTTGCTCTCTTTACCTGGAAATGCATAATAGCTGCTTCAAAAGAGATTGCAAAGAAATTTAGAGTCCTCCTAGTAGTTACTAATACTCAAAAGGCAAGTCTTGTAATTATTGTTTTATCTTTTTCGAATTTGAGAGATATATTTTTGAAAATTGTATAATTAATTTAATCGCAGTAATATTAGCGTTATATTACATTACATGCACTTCGGTTTGGTATATATATTTCAATTTATCCTTTTTGCAGATGCATTTTTATCCAGTAATTAGTATTGACGAAATAAACAAAGATGACGATTACTGTGCGATGACTTCAGTTGTGCCTATTTATCAAAAAATGGAAGGGAAATTAGTATGGGATATTGTAGTTTGGATTGAACCAGTATCAGCTAAATTATGTGTAAGAGGCATTAGAAAGATAATACGAACATCCCCAGTTATACTGGAGTACGAGCCTGTCAAAATGAAAAAGAAAGGAGATGCCAGTGATGCCACCCCCGTTAATTTTACATATGGAAATGTAACCCCCAAGAGCGTGTCTGGTAACTATCAAACTATTTAATTAATTAATATTTATCTCGCATAACGATTATAGCTCTATAATCGTTATGCGAGATAAATACCTCTTACCTCTAGGTTGCTGCTTGCGAAACTCACTCCCATAGGGACATTTCTTGTATCCATTAAGGTCCGGCCCGCCAGTGCCACCAGCAAATACATGTGTTTTCATACATCACGTACACTTCATGGAGAAAGAAATATGTTAAAATTCTATCAATCCGAATGAATGAGACTCCCAAATTAATCTTACTAGTGCTACCAGGGAAGGAGACACGGTTTTGTTTTTTGTAAATTTTGAACTAAAAGATTTAGAAAAAAATCAGGAAAATGTTTGCGGGAAAATTGCAATTTTTTCTGACTTAATTAAAAGTTCAGGGATAAAAGTTCAAAAATCAGGGAATCGTGTGTCCGAGCAGGACTTTGTAAGCATCTCCAGAAAAAAATTCGACTTTGTTCGATGACCCATTTTTGAGTTGACATGAAGTTATGAAATAACAATTTTTTTTGTGTAGGAGTTTCCATGGGCGCGCTAGTTATCATCTCACGAATTTGCTCGGGGCACTGCCTGCCCTTAATGCGGAGGTGCCTTAAGGGGGTAGCTTTAATTGAAAACACCGCCCGCCCATGTAAACTCCTAGACAATTTAAAATGTCATTTCAGGATTTCATGCCTAACTCAATAAGGGGCAATCAAAAAAATCGATTTTTTATCCGGAGATGCCTTCAAGCTCCTGCTCGGACACATTATTCCCCGACATTTGAATTAACTTTGAATTGAGTCAGAAAAAAATGCAAAAATTTATAAATATTTATGATTTTTTCCCAAAAAGTTATATTAGTTTGAAATTCACAAATAGCAAAATCATGTCTCCTTCACTGATAGCTAAAAGCTTAATTTAGGTGGCTCATTCAACCGGATTAACCGAATTTTAATTGAGTTCTCCATGATCTGATGGAGTAGGAAAACACATATGTATTTGCTTCCTTTTAATTACGGCGGCCCTTAATTAGTCAATAAATAAAAGAGTTCTCTACTTTACTAAAAAGATGAATGTGTTATATTGTTTCACAATTTTGTATGCCTTATTAATAGTCCTTATACATTTTCCTATTTACTATTCAATTATTATTTTCACATTAACAGTATATTACATGTTAAGTTTTTTTACAAAAAAATTATTTTACTTTTTCTTTAGCCGAGCCACCAAAGGGTCATCACCCAAGATACAACTTTGGACATTCCGTGAAGGACCAACTCGCCGGTGACCAAAAGAGTCGAGTTGTCAAAGAATCCAAAATCAATGTTCTCAACAGCAGAAGCAACGTCGCCTATGCCGCCGCCGCCACCACTGTTCTCACCACCACTAAACCTATAGCCACACCCCCTGCTACCGTTAGCTTTCCTTTCGCAGCTCTGGCAGTCATTTCCTTCATCTTTCTCAGCTATGTCTTCGCTGCCAAACGGCCTTCCTAACTTGATTTCCTATAAACACTAAAAGGGTAAATATCCATTAAGTCAACAATTTAATCTAATTACAAATTCTTAATAATTACTAAATTCTAATTTCTAATTCTAATTAATTCCAGGCAAAGTCTTCTAGTTTTCTAGTCACAGGTCAAGACTGTAACAAAATTGAAGTTCTTCCTCGCAACACATCATATTCATCAAGAT
>JAQFYC010001952.1:0-29305 GCA_034694165.1 Tomocerus mixtus | reverse complement strand
GACACACAGACACACAGACACACAGACAGACATTGCGATTACATAAGCCAGCCTCGCACACTCGGGCGGGCTAAAAACTTCACTTAATGTAGGTAACTCACTTTAGATTACTAATACTTTATAAAAAAGTGAGCTGTTCTTGTTATGTTACTTACCTTACCTTACCTTATTGTTAGCTTTTGGAATAGTGGATTGGATTGGATGTGGATAGTTAAGCAAAGAACCATACCAGACCAGACCACAGATGAAAAAAATCAACATTATGTCTACACAGAACATATTGTACACATTTGCAAGTTATGTGATGACTTTTTGCTTGTAGAATGTGTTATACAGAATTAGATTAGCATCTCTCTTAACATTAGTAAGTTTACATTCCATTTCAGAGATTACAATGGTAATAATGATATTATATTAGCAATACTGCGCATTTACTGAAGAAATCTTGTATGCAGAATATATTTCTGCAAGGATATGTCATGTTCATGTTATATGTAATATGACATGATGTGCTGTTAAGTCCTTTCTTTAACTATAACCTGTCAAGATCAAGAAATGTTGAATAACAAGAAGCAAAAGTCAAAGAAGCCAAACCCAAGTAAAATGGTGTGTAAACTGTTGTGCATGTTTTTCTTTACATTATTGCATTAGGTATATCTATAGGTAGCTACTAGCTAGTTGTTAGTGTTAGTCATGAATGAATTGAGTCATTCTACATTTATGTACCTTTATATGCATACATATAATACAATTTCATTCCTAACAAGCCTTTTCTTCTATAAATGTAAAGTAATTCATATACTTTATATAAAATCTGCACAGACGGACTGAAATTCATGTGCGAAAAGGAAATTCCCTGGAATACAATAATTTAAGGCTCATTACTCGTCACACTAGGTATATTTCTCCAGGTTTCTATATTCCATATGCTATTTATATGGATTCTTTAGAATGTATGGATGTAAGTGCGCATATTGGGATAAAGTGTGATATATGGGTTGATATAACACTAGCTAACGTTACGCCAGATCATTTACCAGTCACACAGTGAAAAACTGAGCACAGAGTGCACAGAGAGAATTTTCTCGCAATAAATCATCAAATGAGAAAATCAAAGAGTGTTTAATATCGTTGGAAAAGCCAAAAGCTTACAAATAGGATCAATATACTGTGTATTACTATATAAGGTAGCATATTTGTACAGTACACACAGAAGGTTACCCTTTAGTCTTTAGTGTAGGATTCTATTAAAGGGGAAAATAAAGTCAGTTCCGTTTCGGCAGTAGCAAAAGTAGCAAAAGCAAAGGATAATGTCAGTTAGGTTCTGTTGGCTAACATATGCTGCCATTGGGACCTCATCCATAAAAGAATTTGTCATCTCTATATGTACATTCTATATATAGCACTTGATTTTCTCATCTTTTCCCTGTTTCCCCATTTTTTCTTGCAACTTCCAGAGAAATAGTTTTGTCCTTCCTGTTTTACCGTCTGTTATGTTTAGCTTAGCATTAGTCTTACCTCTTACGTTCCACACTCTGCACTTGCATACAAGACATAAGACAACGACAGCCAAAGCGACAACAGCCCTGAAACACTTCACCGATCAAATGAGAATATCAATCATTTCTTTTTTCAATTTCTTCCTATACACATACATACATACACATACACACTCTTTTCCAGTTTCACGTCTAATTTCCCTCACACTTTTACAAGCTATACCAAAATCTTAGCACTTGAGCTATTTTTCTATACAATGTATACATTGTCTACCGTATAGAGTGAGATATGGATACAAATGTCAATAGTACAGTAGTAGGTAGTAGATATGTTGAGACAAATGTAATCGCATGTCAAATTTTGTAAACTACACCCTATACCTACCTTACTTGCATTTTGCTTGTATTTTGTGTAGGTGTGTAGTGTGTGTATGAATTCTCATTTCATTGAAAATTGAATTTTCAATATAAATCTAATCTACTTCATTCCAGCATCCAGCATCCAGCTGTGAATTACTGCTAGGAAGACAGAGTCAAGAGAAATGCGAGACATTTGTTGTTGTAATGACAAAATTACGCTATAAGTAGCTAAGGTGCTAACTACAACTGTCTAGTTGCATCTAATCTTGTACTTTTTGCTTATAAGTATGACATATATTATCTTATTGTTAGTTCTACGTATGTATGTATGTATAAGCGCCAATATTAAGTTAAATGACGAAAATGTAAGTTGAGATATGTACTATGTGTGTGTGTATAAGGAAAAAGGGTACCTAAATGGAGTAGCACTTAATAGAGCTGAGCAGATGTCTCAGCACGGAAACTTGAGATCAATCAATCCTTTTTGAAGGCTCTCTTCTATGTATAAAGTAAAGGTAGGTACATGTGTATATTTGCAATATATATCTAATGCATTAGGCTAATACTTACAGCCTACGCGTCTGGAGTCTAGCCTACAATATCTATTGCCGATCCTATGTATGCACTTATTTACTAGTAGCATGTGAACAGAATATGTGTAAGTAATTTTATCGTGGAAACGAATGAGGTACGTCCGTACGAGGATTGTATTTGTGATTAGGGCCAGGCCAAGCCAGGAGTTTATATATGCCTAGCTTAGGTTCTTAGTTTCTAAGTATGATGTATTAGTAATATAAATATATGTCGAAGGCAATCAGTGCTAAAGAATTTGCAATTTTTTTATGTTCAAACATTTATTCAAGGTAAGATATTATAATCCGCAAATTTTTGCCTACTTTTATATTGTGTGATGTGTGGAGCATTAAATTTTATTACATATTAGGCACAACAGTGCTTCAGCAATGGTAAATTACGATAAAACTGTGATGTAAATTATAAATTAAATTTGGACCTTGATTAGTAAAAATTATACCACAAAATAAATTATAATAATTTATTTATACAGATTTTTTTGTAAAGTGGTAATTGCATTTAAAGATAAAGTATTAATCATCCAGAGTAAAAATTTTCTTTTGACTCTTCACTGCAAGCTCTAATTATGTTGCATTGTAATCAGAAATTCATAGCTGTGATAAAAACCCTATTTTTGGAGTATACATATAATTATTAACCGAGACTGCATATTATGAAGTGCAAAAAGTATTGGTCTTTTAAAAAAATTATATTTTCTTGCTTTGCACACAAAGAAATCTAATTTTAGTAATTTTGGGACTAGGTGGTGTCTCAAAGTCTCAGCATCCAAAAATGGAGACCCTTGATATAAGCGTCCCTGTCCTGGTAGTTCATTTGTGACTAGGACACAGTTATTTCCAAAGTATTAGGAAATGTTAGCTATTTATAAGGTATTTATAAGACATAGGTATAAGTTACAATCGGTAAACTGGAAAAGACTTGAATGCAGTAGTTTAGTGCCTTGTGCGGGTGATGTCGATAAGATACCCACCCGTTCGTCGAAAATCTTCGTCTATATTTTATTACGCACAGTCTCTGTAGTATTGGATTGCATTGCATTGGCGTTTGGCATGTATAGCTTGATTTGGGCTGGTTCTGGTTCTGGATTATACTAGGTTTCCCTATCTGTATAGAATATAAGAAGTTTGGCATGACATGGCACGGCATGCCCTTCGATTGGATTAGTTGATGATCTTTCCTTATTTAGAACTGCGTCCGGTCTCCTCTCCTCTCTAAACTCTGCTTCCTCCTTCGTGTAATTAATCTTTTACCCTTAAGGTGGATTGGGGATGGGATGTTGAGAAGGCGCGACAGGAATTTATACCTTTGATCAAATAAATTACTACGATTTTTCTTCCTCTGTACATACTAGCTAGTATTTATTACCTAAGGTTAGCATTAGCTTTAGCTAGATGTAGATATATGGCATGCATACGCACTTTTATATAATTTACTATATGAATTTTCTCCTTTCTTCCTTAGCATAAGAATTACTAGTACAAATACATTTATACATTGCTAGAACGTTAATATAAGTTATTTAGACGTTTCAGAGTATATTACAAAATTACTTTACTTTTTACATTACTTTCCTTTAAAACAGCAGAAGGATTGTTCAATGGGCTTAACCGGACTGTCCATTTGTGAACTTGACCCTTTGTCAAGGTGTGTACGTTTAGGGTTTATATGGCAAGGGAAAACTCACGCACTTTTCTTATTTATGCACTATCAGCGTTTTTTCAAATTGAGACATTGTATTATTGTAGTATGTATATGCGTGGCCGTGTGGTGGAATAGAATACAATGCATTATTAAACCTTAGTCTTCAAATCAACAATAGGTTAATTATTTTCATAGTGATCTTATAAAGAATTAATGATTGATGTAATTTTAATGTCAATTAAATATATTCAATATTCGTCGAGTTATTTTTTACAACATTAGTTAAAGTAGGTGTTTCAATATAGGTGATAATTTAACGATGGTTCATAAATGCCTATTCAGTTTGCAGTACAATTTGCAATACATGAAAATATTGTAAAGCGAAAGAACTTAAACAGTGGGATTTGGCAATCATCTCGTTTAACACGATAATTAGATAGTTATCAATTTGTATAATGATTTAACATGGCAATACTATCAGCGTAAGTACAATATATTAATAAGATGTAATTTGGGAATATAAATTGATTTAACATTACAGAACCGATACGAAACCCACTAAGGAAGGCCTTTCTTAATAAAATTGATGCTACTAGAAATAAAATACGATAGGACAGCTCTGATTATTCGCAAATAGTTAATTTACCCTTTTTTTTGTTAAAAATAAAAAACTCTGCAGTTATTTTTCTTAAAAAGGCATAGGTGGTTAAAATAATTGTAGAAACCAAGAGCTGCATTTTAGATTGCAAGTGCAAGATATACCTTTCATTTTGAGTACGATACTTCTTTTCTACCTTCAGTACTTCCTCAGTGATATTTTAGTATTCTGCCCATGAAACTGGATAGAAGGTTGTGCTGGATTCCTTCCCCATCCTTCTATAAAGGAATTGCGAACAAATACTGTCGTATTTTAATTTCGTTGCAACATTTGTGCCGATAAGTAAATAGTAGACATATCTATGTATTGCATATCAGTAAAAATTATACAGATATGTTGTTTGTTCTTGGTATGCTATTATTTGTTTCCTGCATATAAATACTATGGATAAATTCATGATTGTGTACACAACGAATTCCTATTTCATTTGTTGTTTATGCCATTCCATGTATCTGTATATATAACAATCACAAAATATCAGATTACAAAGAGCAAACTCAAACAACAACATTTTTGAATAATGAGGCAACAGATTTGGGAGGACTACTTTAGAAATGACATGTATATCAAGTTGTTATTCATCTTAGGACAGGAGAGAGATACGCAAAACTTAAAAAACTAACATTACTTGTTTACATGTTTACTGATATGGTTTAATTATGCAACGCTTATTACTAGGTACATTTCACAAGGTAGAATCACCTTTAAAGTGTCACACATTTCATACTACAAAGCAATAATGGAAGCTACAAAGTGGAATCGTCATTTTATTTTACGATGTGAATGAATAACGTTCGAATGACATAATTAGCAATGACTTATAAGGAGATTCATCCTAAAATTGTGATGTGTGCTTATGAAAGCTTGCACTTGACGAATAACAATAAATTATAACTGTTATATTCGTTTTCCTATGTTCGAAGGGTATGGTATGGATAATAATGGAATATTTTGGGGTGTCTATATATATCCATTGCCTATACAAGACATAAAGTTAAAAAATATCGTATTATAACCACTCCTTTTCTGTGTAGTTTAAAATTTCAACAAGAAAGTTAACAATTATGTAGAAACATGGGCGTTCTTAATTAATCTGTTGTTAATTTATTGAAAATGACTAATAAAAGGGGCGAAAGTGGCTTTTTTGTAGAATTACTGCAAATTATTTCAATTTCCAGCATTCCACAATGTAAAATAGCTGCCACTAAAATCTTAACATGGATATCACTCGTGGTGTTCATTAAACCCAATCATTAGCAATTTATGCAATCTAGGAATTAAAAACTCAAGTTCTGAACTATAAGTTGGTAAAGTGGTAGCTAATCTCATCATGTAAGATGTAAGTAGAACTCATTTTTAGTGCAGTGGAGCGTAACCTAGCTGAGATGGTAAGCAGGAGCAGGCAAGTTGTACAAAGACGAGAGCCTCAGTAAGTGTTCTGAAGTCAGAAAAGAAAAAGAGGATGAATTTATTTTTGATACAGCTGTCAAGGGAAGTGAAGTCTCTTCATGAAACTTGTTATTAAGTATTTCATTCACACTCCAAGGGCCCTGAGACTACCACGACGATTTTTCACTGTCACATCACAATCCCCACAAACCAAACCACAGTATTAAAATACTCTTATATCTACGAATACAAAACCAGATATGGCGATATCTAATAATACAGTAATACATTATTATAAAATCTTATACGTAAAATAAAACTCGACCATTACGTGCCTCAATTAATATTGGTATATAATATTATATCTTTTTGTGTTTTCTATTTGTGTGTATGTGACTGATAGCACAACTTAACAACTAAAAGTAACTCCCAGTTTAGAAAAATATGATTAAGAGTGATACATCCTTTTCCCAAATTTTCATTGTCAGTCTCAAGTTGAGTAGGTCATGTTCATGTCAATCTCTCACATATCTTCCCTTTTTGTTGCCTACAATACAATATAATACAATTTTATATAACACTTAAGAAATATTTATATTTAATAGAAGAGCCCTTAGAAATAGAAATAATTTTACTTATACATTATACCTACAAATACATATACACAGTATGAGATGAGCTTAACTTGCCTTGAGTTATTAGTATGCATCTCCCATACTCATTTATGACATGAGGACTTGAGCTGAAGTGGCAATATGATCTTTGTGATGAAACGATATCCTACTGCTCTCAACTTCCATATACTCTTATTATATTCTATATAATACTTATACTGATTTGATTTGTGTACATCCAATCTTTAGAAACACAACACAACACAAATGGCCTGTGGCTTGGCTTGGCTTACCTACTTGAGTTGATTGACAAGAATTATTTCACTCCGCATCTGAAGAAAGTATATAATTCATTCACTAACTAGCTAAACCTACCTGGCTTGGCTAATTTGGAATTGAAACTTTATGATTGTCTTTGTATGCATTGGCTTTACATATTTGTATTTTGTGTATTAGTTGTTCATGTATTTATTCTATGTGTCTAGTTTAAGTAGAATGAATTGTGATCTTATTTTCTATGCTACATGCGCATTTACCATACTTTATCATACAATATTATTTTGTCTGTATAGTTAGGTATCTGTGTGAATTTAATAAGCACAAATTTTAATAGCTTAACAATCTATATACATATAGGTAGTATATTTGTCCCGAGCTTTTTACCTTGTATCCATTGTGAACTGGGCTAACCTATCAGTTAGGTATTACTGTAAATAAAGAACAAGAATTCTGATTGGGTCATAAAATGGAAACAATAAATAATTGACATGATTTTTTATTACTGCGTTCATTTACCTTTAAACAATGCGTAGGCAAGGCACAGTAGTAATCTTAGTTAGTGTATAAAATTCACCTTGTTATCTATACCCCCTTCAATAAATATTATATCTACTTAAGCTACCAATATCTATATCATTTATTTACTTACCTACGCTAGTTAGCTATCAAAGATGTCAATAAATTGTTAGAGTAATAAAATATCGTATCATCGTTTGATAAGTCGAACTTTTATACTCTTTTGTTTGGGTATTGGGTACAGGTAACGTATAGGCTAAACTGAATTCGAATTTTGATATAATTTATGAATTTTCAATTAAATTTCTTCCTTTAAGTTATTTAGTAATCGTTAACTGTGTTACTTATAAATATATCATTGCTAATTGCAAATGCATTTTCAATTATGGGAGAATATGCCATATTATCTGTACGTAGATATTCTATGCAGAACACATTTCATTTTAGTCGAATTTCTTGCTATCTTTATTTTATAAGGATCATCATGCGATATCCCCAGAGAGATTTTTAGACTTAATCAAACGGGCTGGGAGCTTTCAAGCTAATCTGTCTAATGCCCTCCTTTCTATGTATGTACAAATATAAAACGTTCTCTCGGCTCGAGAAAAGTTTTTGTGCGTACTGCGTATCCGTTCCGTAAGGAACTGACTGACTAAGCTGTCTACAGTCTACGATGCGCATCACCTCATCATCCTTCTACTATGTATTCTTTTTTATATAATACACTAAGCTTTTTTATACGGTCAAGTATATCCATGAGTCATTCCATGATAAAGATAAGTTTAATATTCGTTGTTCTTATTATATAAGAAAAATATAATGAATTCCACTATTTTTCAACATATACTACTATATACCATAAGTATTAAGAATTAGGTAGGTCGAATACACCTCATATAAGTCCTTAAATTACCCTTTAGGGTAATCCGTTTGTAATTTAATGTAATCTCTACCTGTATACTCTAAATGTACAGTATATCGTGTATGTACTTACTATACTTATGTTAATATGTATGTATAATCATTTATATTACACAATATAAGAGTATCTTATACAAGGTACCTACTCAGAATCAGTCAAGATTACTTTTTACCATGAGTAATTTTATTACTCGAATAGAGTACGCAGCACAGGACTGCAGTGAGTGCAAAGTGAATTAAGATCTTTTAATTTCTTCTCTAAAATTGCGTACCTAGTGTATAATTATTGTACACAGAACGGCATTAGTCATCCTAAGAGCACAATACAGTACAAGTACAGTATGCACTTTATTGTAGTCATAATCCACAGTATAGGAAATTGCAGCCTTCAACTTGAAACTTGAAAAGAAGATGCATACAAGCGTACAGTTTCTAATTACCTTTGATATACATACATATTCCGGTCTAGACTACGAATTCTTTTGCCCATACTTACATAATGTTCATATAGCTCGTATTTCCTCCCTTATAAATACTAAGTAGTAATGCCAAACAATGAATACAAATTTGTACTATATTTATTATTATAATTAGCTATATGAATTAACTTCACTTATGTTTGAATTTAATTGAGTATAAATAACGTTTCTATTGCTATAAGAAAAATCTTTGGAGACTTAAGGTTAGAAAACTAATAAATTTAGCTTCTTCCGTGCAAATTAGAATATGTAAATGCAGCCAGGCCAGAACCAGAACCAGACCGCAACCACAAGCCATATTGTTGGGTGAAAGAATTCATTTGGCTCCATTGTTTTGTCATCTTAACTTCAGAATTCCTTAAGAAGAAATATTTAAAATTTAAAACAATAGGGAGATTTATCATTAAAGATGCGGCAATTATGTGCATGCCTATTACAGATAAAGCAAAGGAAGATACCTACGTTAATTAATTTCCTTCTTTCTGCTTGCCAATCAGCCTGAAATGTTAGAATTAGAAATAAGATTTATTTACAATTCTTAATTTTAATAGAATTAATTTGCCACTTGATAAAATAATATTCAATTGAAAATAAACTTTGATAAAAATGGTTTAGATGATTGGGTGTTAACGTTGGCTGTATATCATTCATTTATACATCGTATAGAATGAGCTAACTAGCTACCTTGTCTGGGCCGATTGATTCCTCATCCAGGGTTTATGTTTTACGCACATTGTTTTGAATATAATAATAGTATATATTTCTTAGGTAAGTTTACATTATTCTCTATAGACAGAGAGTGTATTTTATTTTTCACATAAAATAGGCAATGTAACTTATTTCTAGATACATGATACACGCTTGCATACCATATCATCCCAAATCATAGATTAATTATGATTATGAGTGATTATGGTATATTATTTAATGAATATTCTTCTATGTTATCGAAATACTCAAGTTATAAGTTTTTCTCCTTCGTAAACTACAAAGAGATATAATTTTCCACGTGTCCATGTATTTATTTCCATGCAAGTAATTAAAAATGGGTTGGTAAAAAATATTTTGCAAAATGTAACAATATTTATTTGTACGGTAGCCCCCAATCTCCTTTTCCAGTTATGTAGCTTATAAACAAAACAGTAGTTTTCATAATAGTCAAAGTATGCTTTACACAATACTGTAGAAACCTATTTCTTTTTAAAGGAGATTCCCATTTCAATTCTCTGCAAACAAACAATAGCTTTACGTAAGTATAACTTCATCCTTAGCTGTAGCCTTAAATTTGATTTGACTTGATTTGACTTACATTACTTACACCCGCTACTTTTATACGGTAAACAATTCTTGTAAAATTGTAGGCCAGCGTAACAGAACACAAATCAAAAGTAACAATCAACCGAGAGAGCCCACTTTATTTAGCCATGTTTTTGTTTACCTATTCTGTGAGGAAACTTCAACGTAAATTGCTAACCTACCTATTTGTACGCCTTATATAACACGCTGTACTTTACCTACGTCACAAAATCCCAACAACATAACGCAATAACAGCATACTAACACATAATACACATTCTTACATACAAATGCAAAGTTCAGCACAATATGCAATAATGGAGTGGAATGAAAATGAACGGAACCCTTGATTCCAGCTGTTTTTGTCACCACGAGAGCAGACCAGACCACAATGTACTACAATAAAGTGTGGTTTGGTTTGGTCTTGGCCTGGCTTGGCTACATAATAAGATTTAAATTGTAATTATAATTCTCCACAAGGAAAAGATGCACTTGTGTTAGATTTAATCTTGGATAATGAATCATCATTGCCATTACATTTACATTGCACTCTCTTCGTAAGCATTAAATTGCTAAAAGTTACTGTACTTCTATTAGGACAGCATTACTTTGCATAATAACAGTACAGACACTTTTTGCAGGAGTAAATAAGCAAGCACAAGTTTATACTTTGCTAAAAATTGCCTTACCACTACCACTACCACGACATAAAACTATTTACTACATACAAACCTGCAAAAACAGCATTTAGGTATGTGCGTACGCAAAATACTACAGCTCATGCAGATTCAAGATTCAATTCAAATTCAATTGTAAAATAATCACAATGCTCTTCACTTAAGCTTTCTGCTGGTTTTCTTATACACAGTACAGTAGTACGTTATAGTTGTATTGTAAGTATACATCTGTAATGTAAAAAGATAGATGCGATGGGATCGCATTATGTTTTGTTGTCCCAGTTGTACTTGGTCGGAAACACACTCTGTCCTTTACCATTTACTTACTTATCTTTAGTGAACTGACTTGAGTTAACAATTCACAGCTGTGCTTTTGTATCCCATTTACTCACATCCCATCACATTTTGCATCAGATGAGCCATTCTGCCTATTTACACAGAATTCTTCATACCATACAACAATACAGTAGCAATGCCAAGGCAGAAGTGTCTTCTTCTTCCTTCCTCTTCGCTTCCTTACTAAATAGACTGATGTGATGTGAATCTAAAACTCATACAAATTGGACCTACATTTGGCAGTCAGGCTTGCCAGATGTACATGGGTACATATTCAGTAAGGGTAATTAACACTAGAGTTGAACAAAAAATTAAAAATTACTGATTAGCACAACAATTAGTTGCTAACTGGTATTTTTAAACCCTGGTATTAGATATATGTTATGCGAGCCCTTCCTCTTAAAGATCTGTAATGGAAATTTTGGGGCAGTGAACATTATTTTTAAATTTTTAGTCTTAAACCTCATAAACTCTAAATGCAGTTGATAGCTACTTTTTTAAGCATTTCGTGTATTGTGTGTCGGTATCCTGTCTCACATTAATACCTCATAAATTGGTCATTGCCATAATTATTAAATTATACTAAAATACATTACAGATACGTTTGGAGCCTGCACGTTGCAGTAAAATACCATAATAAATGGGAATTTGCAATCTTTACTGAAAGATTCTTCCAAATATATTTCTGATAACATTGCTGAATGAATTTTGCAATCAACATCTGTCTATTTAGCTTTCTATTTGCCAATTTCCTTGTTTCGGTTCATAAAAATATACTATAAAATTAGTATACAAAAATCTGATACGCCTGTATGATATACTCACTGAATTTCATGAGAATCCCTTCTTCGATATCAACACAGAGGCACAGAGCAAGGGGGCACAATAGTTTCATGCTTACTCAGCTTACTCCTCAGCTATCTTCAGTCAATCTAAAAGTACGGTAACACAACAGTCTGCTGAAATAAAAATTCGGCTCAAAATCCAGCTTTTGTCTTTCTTGTCGTCGCCGTCGCTCTCATTTCTTATTTTTTCCCTACTGACTCGAATTTTGTTAAGGTATTCCCCAGAAAATATGTAGCCATACGGAAGGAACTTGCAAAATACACATGAACAAGTCACATGTCATCCTCTGGCTTTTTTACAAACGTTGTCTCAATATTTGCAACTCATACGGAAGAATGTGACAGACGGGACAAGCCATGTCAGGCTATGTAGCACCGAACAAAATACGAACCTCAAAAAACATGACAAGAAAACTTCCCCATAGCAAAAAGCATGCATTTACTTACACATACAGAATATATACGCAGTCAAGTCCAATCAGAAAGTCAACGTGCAGAATTCTAGGTAAGACGGAGATCAGCGGATCAGCGTATGTTGTAAAAGTTACGAAGAATAACAAAAATATAATCTAACAGTATAACAAGCATGCAAAAAAGTTAAGATTGTCTTTCACTATGTAGTAGCGTGTATTTTGCATGTATATGCATGCATGCATTTTGTCTGTATATGTATGCATGCATGTTTTGTATTAAAATGTTATTAACGTGGTTACTTGGTTAGTTAGGTTTCGAGTTTCCGATGATTTTGCTGACGTTGATGTTGACGTGACGTGCTATTAGCAAAGTAAAGTCAAAAAGGAAGGAAGGAATGCTTATTTCACGGTTATTTTAGCACATAACGGATTCTTCCGAGAGTATTTAAAAATTAATCCTCTCATGACTGACTTACTTACAGTTTTTACATCATCTCCTCATCGTCATCACATTTTCTATCTTTTACAATAGTAAAATGTAATCCAAAATCAAAATCACATGTGTATGCACATTGTAAGTTTGTAAGTGTAGGTATTTTGTAGTGTGGTCTGATGATGATGCTAATGTGATGTGATAAGTATTTTGTGGGATGGTATTTGCTCAAGCGTTCTTTTCTTAAAACTTTTCAGCTAATCGTAGCCTGACGCAATCTAAGTAAAGTATAACATAACATGTGGCTGGATTTTTTCCCAGTTTTTTACTCCTCCGGTAAATGAATGCATTAACCTGATGAGAATTAATACGAAATGGCTCAGATTGACGTGTCTTGGCTTAGTTTCTACTCTAGTACGGGATTATCCAAGTAATTAAGAGTTAGTTTTTGCTTGTTGCTTTGCATTATACACGAATTTTATTTTTATTTATTTCGCATACACAATATTTGCAAAACTCATCACAATAATCAAAAATTCTTAATACTACTCTGAATTTTTATACTTAACTGTCAAAAACCACTTTTGGATTAACACGCCTACAATTAAAACTGTGAAACTTTTATTCACGACTTTTACCAATTTTTATTTAAGGAAACAATATCATGAAAAAATAAATCGCAAATCAAAACCCCCTGTCCCCAATTTATAAAGTACAAATCGATTCATCCAATAAAAAATTAAAAGCGACAGATTGTATTTGTATTATCACATTATCAACGTTAAGGGAGCATGTGTATAAGATTAATGTCCGTAGATACAATCCAATGCATAATGTGACAGGAGGTTTTTAAAGTTTAAAACATATTGCGAATTTCTTGAAATAATCAATTCGCATGTCATGTCAGGATGGCCATTAGTCTTGGGCCTTTTAGTCAGAAACTATCTAAGAGGTTTGACCAATTAAATTCCTAAAACATGTAGAAGTTTACATGGAAGTTCCCCAAAGACAAATTGTAGCGTCAGCCTGCAACGGATTGACAAATGGATTTTTAACTCCAAGAAATTAACGTCTATCGTCTCTACATCTTGTTTAGCGTGACTCATTGCATTGTCCATTTAACATTTTACCTACTTGGAGTTTTTGGAAACGTGTCTCTTATTTTCTTTATTGCAGTGTTAGTGGTCAGTCAAGCCAAAGCCAAGTAACATTTTACATTTTACAATCTCGATGCTTTCGTTATCTCAATCTGCTGCTCCCTTTGTCTTGTTTAAAGTAGTACGATGATTTTTCGGAAAAACACATGCATATTAGTTAGGTACTCGTACATACTTATATATTTATATGCATATAGCAAAGATAAGTAAGGAATAAGCAAGGCCAAGCCCTTTCCACCCTTCTTGTCAAGATCTACGATTGTCGGAATACATTTATCACTTAAGAAACACATACATATTGAAGTAAACAAGAATCTTCACTTTGTCTTTAGACGTTCGAGTATAGGGATGTGATGTGAGGTGATTCTGGTCGACACGCTCGCCTTTTGATATGCCGAAACAAATATTCACTATACAATACAAGGCATATTGGATTACTTACAAGTATACAGGTACAATACAAAATACAACTGGACTACATAGAACATAGAATGTAAACTTTATTGTGACTAACGTAAGCTGTGGAAAGATATATTGCATATCTCTCCTATGTATCATCCAAGATAGAAAATCCTTTTTCCTAATACCTCATGCCCTCACTTGTGATATCATACCAAGAAATATAAAAAATGCATACCGTCTTCTAGTGTCCGCTTCGAGAGACACGACATATTGATAAATATATTTGATTTGTTGAAATTTCTTAGTAATGACTACTTTTAAGCTGTAAAGTGGAATTTTTGCATATATTATGCCCTTATGCACATTTGCAAGTTTTTAAAGATAATTTTCAGAATCAAGAAGTCAAACTCATCGAGCACATAGAAAAGGAATATTAAGTATGTTAAAGTCTAAAAGAATTTAACCAAATTTTAACAATGATTGTCCTCCGTCCCAGAGAATTAAGCCAACTAGATTGTAATGTTGTCTTGCAATTGAAAGCAATTAATTATGCAAATATTCTGGAAAAACGTTTTAATAGGCATTTTTATGGGTTACTTACCTAACGAATTTTGATGTACGTAAGCAATTCGCAATTCTATTGCAAATTATTGTATTAACCTTCAAATACATCGCAGCGATTTATTTTCAAATTGTCCAGTAACTGTAAAAAATAATTTTATCTTTGCTAATTAACGTACACAAATCTCATTCGACAGAGTTTTTGGTAGCAAATGATTACTTAGAACTTTTGTGGGTTTTTGCGATCTACATATTATATACTTCAGTGGTAAAGCAAAAACATTATTTCAATTTCTTTGCTAATAAGCGTTCAAATGGATAAAATTATTATTTTTCTGAACTTTCAAGATCTCTACTACTGCCAATACGTACCTGAGATAAAATTAGAAATGAAAATGAGTCAGCAAATGTTTTCATAAATGAGTATCATAAATAACTGCGTATAATCTGTGAAGCAATTGAATTGGAAGCCAAAGCTCCTGGTTTGGATTGGATTGGGTTGACTTGACTTGAGCCGTCTTGTTCTTGTCTCCTCGGATCCGGTCCAATGCCCAGAATTAATCAGCTTATCATCATCAAAAGAACCAAGTTCACATTCACTCAGCCAAACGAAACGAATCTAATCGAATTGAAAATTAGATGATTCATATAAGCGAAGAATTTTCTTAAGATCCGTTTTGGCAATGGGAATGGGAAATAAATTATCTCACCATACCATACTACCTTGTGGCATAACTATAGCACGTTCAGGTTTTCCATATCAAAGTTGGATTTCTAGCTAAATAGTAAATGGACAAGCTTATACCATAATATATTACATAAAATAAAGTTAGACCTTGGGATATACATTATGATGATAAGATTTGGTAATGTAAAATGTAATGTGTCCAGCAGGTCCAAGTCCAAAGCCAAACCAATCGAGTACGTCTTAACTTTAGTTTGGTTTACACTCTAAAAAATGCATTAGCGAAAGAAATGCTGAGAATTTACTAATAGGACTTAAGAGAACTGGATTTTTGATTTAAAGAATTGCTTGTCCATACTTCAAACATTCAAACTGCACCCTATAACATTTCATTTGTACTTATTCATTCTAACTTTTAAGCAGTAACTACGTATCAAGTCTTTAACATACAATGTGAAATGCCTGCATCTTAATCTCTTCTCAGAATAAGCGGTCAAAGGATTCTGACCGACTGTTTATCGTTAAATGTATATTTTATTCTGTCTAATACTAATAGTAGCCGAGAGTTAGAATTTGTCTATATAAATTTACCTACATATTTTTAGTGAAAACAAAAATATACTTAAGGAATTCCTATACATATTCTACTGGTACCTAAGTGGATATGGATGTTACAAATGTTTATCGTTACATAACATCAGATGACTATATTATTAAGTAAGTAGAATACAATACCGCACCGGCTGCGTTAAAGTTAAAGCTTACTTAAGCTACATACGTCGAAGAATTTAAAACTTAGTTAACTAGCTACTTGACTTGAATGTTGAAGAATCAAAGGAAATCATTATGTTTTGATTTTTGTTGTACATTATGGTTCGTACAGGAAAATATGAAGGTATTTAAGTAGTAGGTACCTTTTACTTACAAGTTACAAGTATAAATAACATGCATGTAAATAATTAGGTACACCAAACTGCAAAGCATTGAACTACAATACACACCACTCAAATCGGCAGCTTATTAGAAATTCTAATTGTATGTAGAGAAACGTCCATAATAGTCTTGTTTGGTCGGTCGGCTGTGATCTGAGGATGTATAAAAGCTTTTATTCAATCCAAAGCATAAGCTAAAGCTACAAAGCCAAACCTTACGACATAAAAGGTAAAAGGTACCTATAGGTATAGTATACTTTGTATTTGATAAATAGTGTATGTAAGTAAAGTAAGTATTACATAAAATATAAATTGGCTAAGTGAAATGAAAAACTGTTGTCGTAAGTCGTAAGAAAGTATAATTCGTTACATGTATTTCTATCCGTAATGTAAAATGTATTGACTTGAAGTTGCTCACCTCACTCTCACTATAGCTTACTCACATTTACACTTACATTTTGTATGTATATAGAGGAGACGGAGAAAAAGAGTCGGAGTCGGAGATCTAATAGCATAAGCATAACATATGCAGTGCAATGCAAAAAAGTTCGTTCGTATTCGTATGGCAGAAGGGAAAAGAGTAAAAAACTCACATGAGCCCATTAGCCCTAATAGCCTTTGATCAGAGGAAATGCCGCTGGAAGAGTTGAATTCAATTGAAAAGTCACCATTTGTTATGGGAGCAGGGAATTGTGCGGCTTGTAATCTAATGTAAAAATGTAATGTGAGCGCTGTGTGTAAGAGTAAGTGTAATGTATAAGTCTATGCAGTCGAGTCAACTCAAGTCAATATAAATGTACAGACATGCAGTATACACCAATACAACAAACTGGGTACGTGAACTACTAGACAATTTTTTAGCGGTAACTCTTTCCGTAGATGTCATAGGCACTCAATGCCACCAGGCACACAAAATCATATTGGCATATGGCATGAGATTAAAACTTTAGTCATTAGTTTTATTTTTATTATTTTACTAATCAAGGCAAAAGATACCAAAAATCTTTCATTCATGCACTAAATAATATAATTTAGTAAAATGTCACACAATTTACATTCTTCAAATGTCGAAAAAGGAAATATAAATAAAATAGATATTCCATCGTTAATTTCGGTTAAAATTAGTTAATTCATTAAATTGACTTTACGATTTCACGTTAAACATCTATTGAACATAGTGCTGTGTTGAAGATAAAGTAATCGTAAGAAAAGTATTTAAATATTATTTTTCGCAAATCAAATTGCCATCTTATAAAATGCGAGATACTTTAACAAAGCTAACAAATTACTATATTACAGATAATTGTGCCCCTTCAAAATAATATCCTACCTTAATTGGTTTTCATTAAAAAAACAGGAGCTAAATGATGATATCTGTGCCTACGACATAATAATCTCCATACAAGAAATGCATAGCAATAGATACCTACTTAAAGCTATGTCTTTTGTACATTAAGCTCAAAAAATATCATTTACATCACTATATATTCAATTCAATTTCATCGTACACAACTAATGGTAAAAGTATGGCTTGTCATGTTGCGTTGTGTTATGTTGGGGAAAAGGCCGGTGCGGTAATGCGGTGTAAGAGTGTTGTATTTAAGATGTATGTCCCATGTCTTTCTATACATGTTCTTTAAGCTTTGCAATACATAATAAAATTTTTGTATGTATGATGATGAAAGAGTGACGTTTTCATTTTTAACTTCAACTTTAAGTTCAAGTTCTTCAATGTTCAACGTTCAAGTTAAAAGATACATAGGTGCACACATATACATATGCATATGCAGTATAACTCCTTACGCTTAAACTTAACCGTTTTTCTCCCGATCTACTGCATTAGCTACGATTCATTTCTTTGTGAATGGAAATTTCGGTTGCTGGAGGGGTAGACGTGCTCAGGTTAAACTTTAGACACGTACCTCCCTTAAAAATGCACTTTTAACTTCATTTTCATCATTAGTTATCTTGCCTCTACCTCCTTGATGGGCTGGATGGGTCGGTAGTACTGTAGAATGTAGGTATATCTCTATTCTTTTATATTAGAAATTACAACCATGCATAAGCATAACTAAATTACCTATCATTTATCTGGCTGGCTCTGGCGACTGTTTTATCCATGTATATCATTTAAGCTACCTATAGGTAAGCTAAGCTTGAACTCACACAACAGAAACAGAGTGCACTGACGATGAGTAACAGTGTGTAACAATTTGTTAAGTCATTCGTCATTCTCTTAATGTGTGATGCTAAACTAAGGGACATTTATATTCTTGAGTGTTGTATAAATTTTTATTGCCTTCATTTGAACTTAATTCCTGTAAAAATTCTAAAGTGCAGTCTTAAATAAATCACAAACACAACTACTCAGCAGAATCGTAAAAAATGTACAAAATGCATTTAATTGATTAATGCTAAATGTCCTAACAATAAAAACTATTTATTGTAGTATTGCGTCACGATTCAATGGAGTCGCTTTCTTTAACCATTTTCAGAAGGTATAATAATCAGAAATACACATACATTTTACTATTTACATGGATTGTGTATATCTGTATTGGCGTTATATAATTCAGGTTTGGCGTGTGTCTGGTGTACAAGGTACTACATACGTAAGGGAGTAATACACAATACATGTGTCTTAGCTGATTTTGGCAATTTAAAACAAATTCTTAGTGGATACTGACTGGCAACATTGAAAGGCACCTGTTTAGAAATGAAAATTAGATTTATTTTTAGTTACACCACTTTAAAGAGTAGCTGTAAAGCTCTCCTATTAATATTCACAATTCTGGATCACAATTTTGGCTCTTGATATAATTTATCGACTTTCTTCTGGTACAATCTAACGAATAAATGCAAACAGCAGATCTGAAGTTCAAGTATCGTTCTAAAAATTCCACTTTTACTTACGTATAAGCAAGCATAACAATTTTGTACTGTTTTCATACAATGTACCAAGTACATTCATGGTTTATTAAAATATATGAAAACAAAATTTTAAAACACTTAGCTATATGTATAGTAAATAAATCTGAAGGAATTATTTGAATTATTTCTCAAAAAATACAATGTTCCACATTCCACTAATGATTTGAGAGATCACATGATATTTTCTATGTAAGTAAGCCTTGTGATACATTTTGAGTATACGTTACTTATTAGTGAGATAAATAATATCATTGCATTCCTGCAATTCTTCTAATGACAAACACCAATACTGCCCTCATGCTGTCATGCCATGTCATGTCAGAGCTTAAGGAACTCATTAGAAAAGAAACTCATTGGAGAGCTTAACTCCAAATCGAATGAAAATAAATGAAGGAAGGACTTCAACTGATATCTTAGCTATCTGAATAAGTGGAGAGAACAAATGAAGACTGATTAGTATGATTAGCATCAAGTGAACATGTATTAATACACTATTGTCTGCATTTAGTTCTATTTAATACTCACTATACACTATGCAGACATTATGCTTCATAGTAAATCTTAAGTTAACTCTGTATACATACATAGTAGTACAAAAAATGTGGGCTACTGTATAATATGTGCTTAATTCTTATCTATATATGTTATCTCATCTTTATTATGTATTACTTAGATAAGTGTTGTATAAATTTCTATGCTACACTGTAGTAGTACACTGTACAGCAATCTATTAATGATTTGATTAATTATGATTATCTAGAATTGTTATATAACCATTAATACACAAGACAAGACAAGACAGTACAGCTCTGTGCCCTATATAAGTGAAAGTAAGCCTACATACAATTACAAGGGGAATTACCAAGACTTTAATAATATAATGCACAGGTACAGCTAAGTTAAGTAATGCATTAGTTAGCATTGTCAATAGCGAATAAAAGGTGGGAGGATTTCATTTTATTTATTAGTTCATTCCGTCCTTTGATAGATCATTAGTTACAACATAGAGAAGAGATATCTCAGAGTGATACCTACTTTAGTTACTTAAGAAAAAGAAAAGAAAAGTGAAACAAGACAGGACAGTAGTTGTCTTGTCACATGTTATTACTTATATAAGTAAAAGAAAAACTATGACAATAAATAAAAGTCTTGGAAGAAGAGTGGTTTGGTTACATGGCTATTTATTTCTGCTGTTGTCTTGAATGAAATGCAGTGCAACAGCAACATCAATAGAGGATGAGGACATAGTACATAGAGCTATAGAAATAGAAGAGCAAGTTTCGCCTTGTTTATTATTTCATTATCCTTTAGTTGAGCTCACTCACAATCAGTCAGTGCAGTTATTGTGACTGCAGAAAGAAAAGAATTGTTGTAAGAAAGCACCAAAATGATTGATGATGCTTTTATGTATTCTATTTGCTCCTTTGGTTTACGTTTCACTGAGTTCAAACTTATTTTCTGCTCCTGCTATTTAAACACAGGAGCTGTCTAACTAATAGTACGTAAGTTGCAGCAATTCCAGTCTTACACTATTATATAACTCACTTCACTACCTATTTTATTTAACTAACACAAATAACAATCATAAAGCAAGGCTTCATTTAGTAAGTACCTTACCTAAGGTATGCTAAATTATTGAATGTATCTTGAAAGTGAAGTGGCCATTTTTAATCTTTTGTGCTATTTATGTATTACGTATAGACGAAGCACGAATTTTTTATCAAGATTAAAAACCCTATAAGATTTGCATTTTTCGGATCTCGAATGTTGGAATATTTAATATTTTTAAGTGAATAGGTAAAGTATCTACCTACCTTACCTTTTTTAGTACGATGTTAAATTCAATACTATAGTAATAGGTATAGCATTATTACTTACTGAGACGAGACACAAAAAATTTAAATCTAGTAGTTTACCTATTTGTCGTATATCAATTTAAGATTCTAAATAGATATTGTACATGTGAGATAAAATTACAGATAAATACTCTGCCATTTTTTCTGTAGCAATATTTTACAATGTACCAAATGAAAACGTTTAGCGACTCGTTTACAATAAATTGCTTAGAATATTAAATTATAAATTTTTAAAGCTATTGTCTCGCTATGTATTCAAAAGACAAAAATACTGATAGTGTATTTGTGATATGGTTCAATGTTACTCTATGTGGTTTAAGTATTTACTACAAATATGATAATCTCACATATGAATTGTTAAATCCAAAGTAACGTTCCACATGTATCTGTATGTAAATACACGTACGTGCAAAAATTGTGACTTAAAAGTTTTTTGCCAATTTTGCTGACACATTAAATAAATAGTTAAATGCACTTCGTACACATATTTAGTAATATGTTGTCAATTAAATCATATTGTACGATATTATATGTACTTTATTATATGAAATTATTATAGCTATGTATTTGCCTCTCATTGGAATATTTAAATTCTCTACAACGAATGAATTATCTAAACAAACTCATAACAGAAGGCGAAGTTTAATTTGCTTCGGCTTACTTACTTACTTGTTGGTTAGAGGTTTGGCAATCACATTTAAAAGTTAGCTAGAAGTTTAACAAACAAGTGTGGGCTATTTAAAGTTAGTTTTAGTAAAGATGGTTAGTTACTTAAGAAGTGCCTTTAGCCAAAGCAAGAGGAAAGGAAGAAAAGTTGACGGAGACCTCCCAACGTGAACTTGAGCTGTATCCTCCATTGTGTTACAAACTACGTATTTGTAATTCAGAACAGAGCAGAATAGCTAAATAGCTCGTTTGACTTACATTTAAGAAGGCAATAGACGTAAATACATACTATTACATATAATATTAGATACTATTGGAGTGGGCATAACTATCTATTTGCCTTTGTGCACTAACTACTTACCTATAGACCTACACAGCTTATTAAACCAGATAACAATGGAGTATACAATGAAATGAAATGGAAACTTTGCCATATTGGTATTGGTACCTCTGACGTTGTATTTGTATCTGTCATTTCACTTTTCTAAATTGGCCTTCATTGAAAGAATCTTGTTTATAATGCTCACCTGGCCTGGCTAACTTCGGTAAAAAGTTCTGCATTACAAAAATGCGTGTATCGTATCGTATACATAATATTCTTGGGATTGGGATTAGGACTATAAGAATTATTAAGTTAAGATACAATAACACAGAATGATATTATCCGTTTCATAGTGTCAGTTGCTAAATTAGTGGCATTAAAAACTCCACTACATTGCATATTGCATTCAGTATATACAGAAACCTACTGCTAGAAAGAGAGCTGGTTTGGTTTATAATTTTTCTAGTAAAGAGATACGTACAGATACATAAATGCATTAAGTTAATTTCTTTAGATGCTTCACTTCAACAATACTTGAGTTGACATGATGAGATGTGACGTGCCAATGTCCCGAGCGAGCTCGGCTGCAATCTGCTATCCATTAAAAGGCACACCAGGAAAAAATGCTTCAAATGATTGGAAAACAGAATCATTGAAATCGAAAGCCTTACCTTTCTCTTGCTATGAAGATTGCTAGAATTGTATTAGCAATGATTCTAACTAAAAGTATTATCTGTTAGTCTGTGTTATCTAACCTAATAGAGATTTACATGTGTGCAATTGAAGGATACAACTTTAGGCTTACAATTTGCAAATCAAATCCTACCTACATAACTTATGCAAATATTATTCTGCATTGGTTCCTATAAAACCTAAATAATTTTAGATACGTGTTCTTCCGTCCCCGATCTCTCCTGTCAACAGGATTTTCCGTCCCATTAACATAGTATTTGATTTTGGTGTGAAATCTAGATTATAAATACTTAACCACAAATAGACACAATGCGCAATGTGACCATAATTATAATTAACCTACCGATAACCAATTACTGTTTAAATATCAGCTAACGAATTTAAGCTCTAAGGTATTGAAAACATAACAATTTGGAAAAGAAATATATGTTGAAAATTGTTTTTGCTAAATATAGGCACAAGTTACAATTACAATGAATTTTCTTCCCGCATTCACAACAGTAACAACAATATCCATAATCCATACTGTACAAATACAGTCCTAACTATTCTATGTAGACACAATGCGTAAATGCTTAATAAATGCAAGCTCTCTTCTAAAAGTCTTATTTCTCCTATCCTACCACTTTTGTCTTTACGATTTAAGTTGCCCTCTTACTCTGCCTTTTTGTCATTCTGGAGTTCTTCTGTTTTACGAAGCTATAAACAGTCCGTTTACACATTCTACTTAGAATACCTTCAAGCGAACATACCAGATATACGCATTATGCGTCCAGAACCAGAAACACACTTTCATTACCGGGTTAAGAGTAAAGAAACCTAACATAACATCAACATCAGATCATAATATAACAGTACCGCACAAAATGCATCCTACTATCTGTATCTCTACATTTATTACTCTTCTGCTGGTTTAAGCCTGGCCTGGCCTGAACTCTGAGAATGTACACACTAACACTACACATTTTATAACTAGACCTAATCTAAACTCTAAAGAATATAAGAAAACAAACCACAAGCACACATTTGCTATCTATATCCCCTGATATACATAATGTACAAATATACTTACAGAATCCCACAGTATATGGAATAATGCTTTAAGGAAGGTACTCTTTCTCTTGTTGAATTCAGTTACAAGGTATACCTCTCACGGATCATTAGGCTAATGGACTATTTATGTAAAGTGTTGATTGTGTCGATGTCGAGTTGCGACCAGAACCAGACCAGACCTAGACCTAACCACGCAATTCAATCTAATGTCATGTCATGAGCTGTCCCTATAGCTAAAAAGTAGATAATATAAAAGTAATACACTATCTTTACGTACATACAATACTTAAAGATACTTTTGACTGTTGGTGTTGCCTTGCATGTATATAGCTAATATCGGATGAAGGAAACTAATAATTGTAAATGTATATGGGAAACCAGTCGAGTCGGACTTGTATCAATACTAATAGTAATACTAAATAGTAGAAACCCGATGTAATTGTATTCTGATTGTAAATTGTAAATGAATGCAGTAGTGCAGCGGTTTAAGTATTTCTTGTCATGTTTTCTCTAGGCTGACAATAAGTTCAATCCAATCCAGCCAAGCTTTCTATATGCAATATACAATACACACAAAAGTCGTGAGCTTCTTCTCTATTTATTTATTTACTATTTTATTTTTTTTAGTTTGGCCTGGCTCTGGCTTAAGAGAACCCGTTGAGCTATTCTTTGTTTTCTTCCTAAGTAGTAAGTAGTATAAGTATCCCATTCAGGATACAATAGACAGAAGTACTTTTATATTTTATATATAGACTGCTCTTCTCATCTCATTTCTTCTTTAACTATTTATGTGTATGGTCAAATCTCGCGAGCAGACGCGTACAGATTCTACAGACCAGACCACAAACGTTGAACATAGTAAGTATGATGCTCTAATCTTGTCTCACTTTACTTTGGCATGACATCAAACTTGTAGACAAGAATTAAAACAGAAATTGAACAGGGTG
This sequence comes from Tomocerus mixtus, assembly GCA_034694165.1. Taxonomy (NCBI): domain Eukaryota; kingdom Metazoa; phylum Arthropoda; class Collembola; order Entomobryomorpha; family Tomoceridae; genus Tomocerus; species Tomocerus mixtus. The sequence continues at coordinate 4,150 of JAQFYC010001952.1, read as the reverse complement.
TCTCCGTCTGGGTGGCCCTTCACCACGTTACACGTTCCCAGCTATCCTCTTCTTCTTTAAATATCAATCCATTGAGCTAACACTAACACCGTAAATTGTAAGTATCCTTTTTTCACACACATTTTTTCCCATTTGCTAAGTATTACAAGATTTCCTCGAGAAATAATCTTAACTCTTTACTCAAACTGAGCTGAAGTGCAGTTAAAGAAAGCACGACAAAACCAAAACAGGGAAATACAATTAGAAATACTAATATCTGGACATACTATCGAGATAAATTGCGTCGTGTCGTTTTCGTTGTCGTGGCCTGGCCCTGGCTTGTCGTGTGCATGAACTACTACTCACTATTAGTTTATTGTACTGTATTGCATTTTATATGGTTTATGTGATATGATAATGATAAATGGTACTAAACAAACTTACAAAGAACCTTAGTAAGTCCTGTGACATAAATTAGAAGGAAAAATTCTTAAGAAACGTGTTGAAATGCTTGGGATATTTTGAGACAGGTAATAGTACTAAAGAGTCAACTTTGTAATTGATGTCAAGCCAAAGTCACAAAAGTTGCACTTGTACTACCAACAAAACTGGAATGGAAAAATTCCTTCTTTAGTGTTTAGTGCTTGTAATAATAAAAACAAAAACAATGCATACTTATTACTTATTGCCTACATTAAAACTATTTACATTACAACTGCTGAAACTGATGCTGAAAGCTTATGATGCTTATGAAATGTACTCTGTTGATATGTTGATACTTTGATACTTGATGTTGATAGGTCCCATTACACACTAATAAATACTCTGTAATGTATTGTATTATACAATGGAAATGCAACGGTAATTCTCTAATGAAAGCTAGAGGAAAGGTAAATAAATAGTAATTGGGAGTTTGCATGTGTCAGCCTGTTTAATTGAGTTGAGTGAGTGGAAATATGAAAACAACGACTCCCTGTCCCTGTATTGCATTGGATTGGATTAGTATCGCATTTTGACATGACACGAGACTTGGACAAGACCAGACCCAAACTGTAACTTTGTTAGTACAGTTGCACTTCGCAGTGTGCATTTCCGTGTTTCGGGGTAGCCTAGCTCACTGTAAAACAACTTGGGCTACCTTATTCTCGCACAATCTTTGCACATTTCACTTCAGCAGCTATTTCAATTGAATTGATACATATTATTTTATGATTAGATTAGTTACGCTTTTTATCGTGCTATTATGTATGCCTACTATGTTCTCGGGAATTTGTAAAATGCTAAATAGTTTTATGTAACAAACAATTTTAAATGGAATGAGTCAAATCACCGAACAGAATAATAGGGGACTAAAGTTTTATTCATAATATAGCATTGGTCATGTAGATCCTGGTGTTGTCCTAATACTGTAGTATTGTCAAGAATTAAATCATAGTGGAGGCAGTGTAAACTAAATTGCAGTCTAATTGCAAAATTATTGTCCAATGCTACATAGTATGCATCTAATTGTGATATTATACGCCTGAGTTACAAATTCTTAATATACATTACGTTGGTATCGCTGTATTGCGGAAAATCCTTGCAATTTCCCTGAATAATTATAGCAAATAATTATTTACTACATAATAATGTAGTGAATGTATGTATTTATTTCTTTCCTTGTACTAGTACAATAGTATTGCTAAAATATGCAGACTGTAAAAAAGTAAACTTCATTAAGATACCTAAATTGATTACAAAGTTTGTACTAGACATTTTGGCTGCAGTATTAAATACAATCATAGTAACATGTTGCTAAAAATAATAAAGTTACTGACTGCAGTTTAACTTGTATGTTCCTTGTTGTAGTTGTAGCTTTTTAATACCTGACTTAAGAAAACAAGAGTCATTTGTCTCCGAAAATACGTAATATGTTTAGTTTGATATGCAGATTCTTAATCTCAACTTATTGTTTGTTAGAGGTATAAACTTTTTATCCTTACTTAATTTAAACCATACACACACGTACAGTAGTACAGTTTTCATTTCACTGTTGCGAATTGCGAACTTGTAATATTTAGTAATGAATAAAGTAGAAATAATTTTGCACTTAAACACATGAACGTGTGTCAAAAAGGAAAATTGTAAAATCTAATGAGGAATATAAAATTTCTTATCGACTAAATAAATAATGGATTAGGTACTCGGTTCCATTACATGGAAATACTACCTAAATACTAATATGTTTCAACCCCAATTTTACGAGTTCAATGTCTCATTTACAACGAATTTACTATAAAATAAGAGTGATCAAGAATATTATGACATTTATGTAGCTATTCTAAATTATTTAGAGCTACAATGTGTAATGAACGCTATGCTTTCCAAGATAACGAATATTGTAGCTTTTGGTTCCACAAAATGTAATTACCGGATACAACTTGCAACTGCATTGCACAGTAGTCCATTGGTGTTGATAAACATGGATAACTTATTTGTGTTGCTATTTAATCTTGACATATTAATACGGATATACTCTATACCACAGTATATTATGGTTCTAAATTCTAGTACCTATTCTACAATTTAGATTGGCACTACTACCTAAATAAGGTACATATAATATATAAATAATTTTTATTTTACTAATTACTCTATTTAAAATTATAATTACACTGAAGAATCGTGGCAGTTTGCAGTTCTTTATTTCTAAGCTTTTGAAAACTGAAAAGGAGCCAACTCCAAGGCTTTGCACGAATTAAAAGTAACTTTTATGTATCAGGCATTACTTTAGAGCATGTAAGACATTAGACTAGCTAGGTTTCATTTTGTACCAGTTGTGTGGATCAAGGTGCTTTTATTGTGGCAAGTATTGCATCACTAATTAAGTATTTTACAACAATTTTGATTATTAGTTGATTTTGAATTGCAAATGGATATAACTTTGAAGGTTCGTAATAAAATACTTTCACTTAGAAACTATAATGAATATTAATAATGGACTGGACTACTAGATGTAATATTGGATACCTATTCAGATTAAGAGCTAAATTAGATAAAAAATTAAATTCTGCAAATGTACTAAAAATACCATAATTTGAGATTAGCGTATAAAATTGATTAACAGTAAAAAATGTTCCAGAGCCAAGATAAGAATATCATTTCCAGGAACTATTTATTTAAGCCCTCGAGGATTCCATGAGAAAATTGGCATGAAATAACTGTACAGGAAGTAGTTCAGGAAAACATATACTACAGCTAAAACAGTATGGTGGTAACACATTTTCAAATGAAACTGTCGTATTAACTAATCGCAAGTTAACTGTGTAACAAAGTTTATGATGCGTTTATTTATTTAAGGTAGCCCTACTTTAAGTTGACATGCTATGTAGAAAATGTGGAACAATTTTACGAAGAGATGCGCACATACTTAAGTATTAGAATATACTACAGCATACTATACTGCAGTTGTAGTAATTGAAGTCAAGTCTGGCCTACTATGTATCTTATGCGTAGTTTATTTTAGCAGGCATTTTTACATACTGTGAATGTAAAGTCACGGTAGAGATTGTAATCTTCATGTGAATGTGAAATGAGTAACTAAGTAAGTGTCTTCTAAAAATTTTGTCGTGTGATTTGTGATATATGAGGTTGTTGTTGTCTGTGTTGTGTTGACTTTGAGTTGAGTGCTTACTTTGCTAGATAACTAAAAGTCACTAACTAACTAACTACCTTAAAGCAAGTAAGTAGAAAGAAGCAGAGAAAAGTTGAGAGCAGATGCTCAGTGAATTTGCTTATATTGTACAAATACATACTACGTTACAGCTAAAACTTTGGCTTGAGCCATGAAATTCAACTTATCTCCTTCTTAAACTACATACGTTTCTCATCCTGCTGATCTGGTCGTCATGACTTGAGTTGACTTGACTCGACTCGACTTTACGAAGAAGACATTCCATTAGATTCGGAATTTAGAATTTAGACCTGAACGCAACGCTACGAAAGTCCAAATGAGGATGACGTGACATTGCATTGTATTCTAATATGTACTGTTGCATTTCATTGCTCTCCTCTAGCGCTTTGGCAATACGAGCCTAAGTAGCAATCACATTCACGTCCTAGTAGTACAAATATCTAGCTAAACTAATCGAACTGGTGACGCGACTATTCGCCGCGGCGACAATTCGCCGCG
>JAQFYC010001951.1:0-29326 GCA_034694165.1 Tomocerus mixtus | reverse complement strand
ATCAGCCATCAGCTGTGACTGTGACATTTGGAAAATCATTCATTAACCGTCATTATCTGTCGTTTTCCATTTCTCGATTTAGTGAGCAAGAACAATTAAGGATTCTCAACTTCTCAAGATGGCAAATCATAAAAATGTTCAAGATGATGACGAATTTACAAGCATTATGGCCAGTGCCGGCCAAAAGCTTGTTGTGGTGGATTATAATGCAACATGGTAAAAATTCATTGTAATATGTAATAATATTTAAAGAATATCATGTAAACGGATAAGTGACAATGTGCAATTTATTATTAATTATTAGGTGTGGTCCCTGCCAAAGAATAGCGCCGGTGTTTATCCAACTGGCCCACAAGTTTCCGCAAGCATTGTTTCTTGGGGTACTATTTTTTATTTTAGTTACTAACTCAGATTAAAAGCCAATGTTTCTGCTTAAGCATTAATTACTAAATAGTAATTATAATTGATAAGGAGAAGCAGGATTATAATGATGTTGGTTTAGTTATTGTAATATGTACATTCTTTTACTAGGTTGACGTAGATGTGTGCCGTGAAACTGCATCCCAACAAGGAGTAACCGCGATGCCAACTTTTATTCTGTATCGTAATGCAACTAGAGTGGATCAAATAAGGGTACGCTACTAATATATTTTAGTTATCTTTGTAGAACTATGCCAATGAACTTATCCTTTCATGGTAGTGAACAAACGTGGCACTACTGTAGATGTAACTGCACCTCCCCCCCCCCCCCACCAAGTGGTAACTTGGTAACCCAAAGACTTAGAGAAGCCACCAACATAGATATAATTGTAAATATGAAACAAACCAAGATCCAACCGAAGCTATTTTCAAGTTTTTATTTGAGAATTCGAGATGAGATCAGTTTAAAGTGTAAACGTACAGTAATGGAAGGGAGTTAAAAACAAAATACAATTCAGTTCAGCCTAACTTTTTAGCTTCATGTAATTTCAGCCTAAATTCTAATTTATTAATTTGGTTGAAGGTGACCCGAAAGTCATAATCAAATATGGAGGTAAATTAAAATGAGTCCATATGCCGTGGTAGATTATTTTTTAGATTTGTTTAACTAAAATTGATTTCAATTTTTCTATTATAATTACTAAAATATAATTTTAATTACACTAGGGAGCGAATGCAGCCGAGCTTGAAGAAAAAATTCGCCGACACTATGGCCAAGCTGAATCAGCAGATCCTCATGCTTCTGGTCCTGGTGGCATTGGTGATGTGTTTCCTTATATAGATCAGAAAATGTGTGAATGTCTCAACGAATCGGACGCAACTCCATTTAGATCCTTTATTGAAGGAAAGTCCAAGCTCGTGTCCGATTGTGATGAGCAATTAATCTTGCACTACGGCTTCAATCAAAACATTAAGGTACCCAAAAAACAATCCAACACTACTTATATAATTTTCTTAAGCCACGTAAAGTTGTACATGATACTAACCAAATCAAGACCGGTACTAGATTATTTGTACCATAACGAAAAAAGGGTTATTACTGTCTAAATTAATGATTCTGTATGTGATGTAATATTTATTTTTATTTATGTTCCGTTTCCAGCTACAATCATTCAAGATCAAAGCATCTGACAAGGGGCCCAAATCTTTGAAATTCTTTATCAATCAGCCCAAAACTCTTGATTTTGATTCAGCTCCTTCTATGACCGCAATACAGGAAATTGAGTAAGCAAATATCGATTTTACGGAAGTTTATATCAATAAATGGATTGTTGGCAAATGCTGGCGCATTTTAAAATTATTTAAGAATCTTCAATTTTTGTAAAGATAAAATTGGTAAACTTCACTGTTCGTTTACAGACTTACTGAAGAGGACCTGAAAGGTGAAAATCCTGTTGAATTACGATATGTGAAGTTTCAGAATGTCAGTAACTTGCAAATATTCATCGCTAACAATTTGGCTGGAGATGAAATAACTGAAATCGAATCGCTTACACTTTATGGGATGCCCGTGTCTACGACTAATATGCACGATTTTAAACGCGTAGCCGGCTCTAAAGGAGAATCCCATTAATTCAGGAACTGATTTTGTAACATTAAACCATAAGTTCTGATTTCCAATCCGGTGTACTTTTACTGCCTATGGGATTTATCATTTATCTATTTCTGTTTAGTTACGAAAGGATACCAAAACCAAATAATATTTTACTGAATATTTACCAACTCGGGACTTGTAATTGTCTCTTATTAGTTATCAAAAAGACATGGTCATTATTAATTATTAGTAAACATAATTCAACTGCAGTTAGTTGTCTTACATCACAATAATCACAAAGTTTTGTTATTTAACTCTACCTTAACCTCACTCCACTTCCACTGTATAGCAAGCACCTAATACATTTTGCTGAACTTTTGATAATTTGATAAATTGTTATTCTGATCTGGAGAAATAAATTCACTAAACTCATTGTTAGCCTTTACGTAAATAAAATTTAATACTTTATAATTAGTAACATAAAAAATTAATTTTACAAAATTATATTACTGTTCATCTGCAATACAACGAAGCAAAAATCCAGGATTACTACTGGACACCATTCTAGAAAAGTGTTTTGTAGAATAAGGGAGTAAAGCGCGAACATCTAGGTAGTCTATTTCAGTTATAGGCGTGTCATTAAATAATATGTAGAGGAGAAGTTGGGCTTCGGCAGAAGTTTTGGTGTTAGTGTTCCATTGCTTTATATAACGACCCAAAATGATTTTGTGTTCCTTTGAAAGACTGCATATGATTTCAGTTAATTGCTTCTTTGCCATACCTGAAAAGAATTTAGTAGACCATACCATAAGTTTTTTTTGCACACATGAGCTAACTTAGATAGATGCAAAGACTGAAGACATTCATTTTACCTCTAATTGCTTTTAGTAAGTTGTGGGGTCGCTCTAGCTCTAAAGACAGCTCAATCGCATCTTTCCAGTCACCCCTTTTCATAATGTTATTCAGACGTTGCTCATCTTCAACTGTCTTTCTTCTCTTTGCTAAAGATTGTTCAATTTTGTCTTCTGTTTTGTCGACCCATACAGTCAAAACTGAGTCAGCGGCACCAGTTACAATTAGCGAACCATCAGGGATTGTATCCATGGCCCATAGTTTGTCGTCTGAACTTTCAAATGTAGATAAGCATATGGAACTTTTAATATCCCAAATCTTCAATGTGCCGTCACTACTGCTTGAAGCAATTTGTAGGCCTGGTGGAAAACGAAACATCATAATTAAAACTTGAATTTTTTTTTGAAATAACATAACTATAACACCCACTTCTGTAAGAAAATTGAGATTTTACCCATATTAATGAAATCTATCTGCAAAACAGAGCTTAAGTGTCCTTGGAGTGTCTGCAAAGTTAAAAAATCCAAAATTAATATTAATTTCTGTAATATGATAGAATTTGAACTAAATGCTTATATCGAAGTTCCAAACACAATACTCCAACAAACCTGAATGCAATCGTATGAGACAGTATTCCAAATTTTGATAGTTGTGTCAGCGGAAGATGTGGCAACCAGTTGATCCCATGACGAAAACTTGACATCCCAAACAGTTTTCTTGTGGCCTTTGAGGATACCAAGTAATGCAAATGTAGCTGCATCCCACAGTTTTGCTGTTTTGTCTCTGGAAGCTGTTGAGACCTAATGAATAAATAGTGTAGCTAGGTAATGTAAATGTAACTTATTTAGCAATTAGCAATTAAACGTCAAATTGTGATAACTTACTATAGCTCCATTAGGACTACAATGAACCGCATGTACTTCTTTGTCGTGAGCTCTTGCACTACGAAGACATTTAAAATCCCATGCCTTCAAAAATGTATCTTCGGAAACAGAATAGATTACGAAGTTGGTGGGATCAAAACAAACCGAAGTAACAGACGCAATGTGTCCTTCCAGTGTTATATGAGGCTCCAAAGAATCCGCCAACCACACGATTATTTTGTTATCCTAAAACATCATACGTAGATCACTTTTTACCTCATAAGTTCTAAATCTAAACCAAATGTATCATAGGGATAAGGTAAAATTAGAGCAGTATAGGTAATAAGTTTTAATTAATAATGCAATGTCAATGTACTAACCTTAGATCCCGAAACCAGCCACTTCTTCTGAACACTCAAAGTCAAGACAATATCGTTGTGGCCCCGCAAAAAATCGCAGCTGCCAGATGCCAATTTGTACAACTTAATGACATTAGTGTTATTAGCGACGGCCACAGCTTTAATTTCCATCCAAAATGCGATAGCAAGAATTTCTTCCAAACTGCCAACATACTACAACAATACACAATAATTACAACTTCTATGTACAATAGGTACATCTCACTAATACAAATAGAGATGGTAAAGTTATAGACAGTTTAATTATGATATTAATAATACCTGATTTTTTATTTCCAACATATTATCCAGTGTTTCATTATCTTTTGATTTTCTGCTAACTTCATAAATTGCACAAGTGTGTGTAGAAATAAGAATTGTATTCGATTTAGAGCCATCAATTCCATAGGCAGACGAATGTATACCTTCAATACTTTCGTTTTTGCTAAGTGGTAATTGGGACAATGTTGTCAGCCTGTGAGTATCCAAATCGAAGTGACGAACTTCAGAAGATCCAAGAGCGATGTACAAATCTTTTGTTGAAATTAGCCCTAAGGCTTCAATAGGTTGAGGAATGGGAATTGTCTTCAATTTGGTGAAATTGTTGGCAACGTCCCACAAAATTAACACCTTATCTCGACCTCCACTGAAAAAAGAACAAAGTGATTAGAGTTGAATAGTTGAGGTTGAGACAGTTTCTTAAAAATTGTAGTGTTACTGACACTGATATAAATTATTTACATGTGAAAGACTTACCTAACCATCAATTTCTTGTCTGGATACCATTCAATTCCCGTTACTTGGGAATAGTGACCTTCGCAAGTTTGAGAGATCTGAAACTGCTGGGTTTTACTATTAAAATCTATGATGTAAATATTTCTTTCAGCAACGTAAACTCTATCTTCGGAGGAATCTGCATCCCACTTTGCAAATCCAATGGATGCTACATTAGGGATACGTATCAGCTTAGACACTTTACTTCCCCCAGCATCCCAAATTTTTACTACTGCTCCAGACACGGTGACCCAAGTCAATCCCTTCCGAACTTTCTGTACAGGTGATTCTGGAGCGTTAAGAGCATCATCATCTTCTTTGTCTACGTCCATTACAGTTTCTATAGATGTTGCCATTTCTGATTTTGCAGTAGACAAAATCTCCGAAGATTTCCCCTTGTGGATTTCTAATCGACTGACAGGTAGTGAATGATAGGATTTCACTGTTCTTTCCACTTGCTGGGTATCAAGGCTCCATATTCTAATCAGGTCGGACTTATGTGCTGTGATAAGTGTTCTTGAGGATGGGCAAGCATCGAAGCTGAGAATCTCGTCTACTTCGGATTCAAAATGTGCAGCCACTCCGAAGGTTTTCAAGTCTTCTTTATTCGCCTCATCATTTGCCTCTCCGGATATTTTAATAATTTTCACTGCAGGACCACATTGGCACATAAATTGGGTCGGAGAAAGTACCTGCGGTGAAAATGTGTGGTTGATAACTTTATGATATAAATCGCTACTGTAAATCGAGTTTGACTTAAACGGTATAAAAGTTACTTACCACAATTTTACCTCCTGAGTAAAAAGGCTCAATTTTGAGTTGAACTTCGTAGCTGCAAAGAATAATTGTGATTGTATAAGTTGTCTAGTCTAATCACTTATTTCTAAACATACAACATAATATTATAACTTTAATTATGCCTTTACTTACAACTTTTTCAATTTCAGATTAGTGGGTACAGAATCTGCTTCTACTACTCCCTCTCCCTGTGCTGCCTTACGCTTCATGTACTGCTCGTTTTGTTGTAGCATTTTGGCTAAAGTTGAAAGTTCACATACAAATAAGTAACCCTTTTTTACACTACACTTAATTAAGCTTTAACTATAATTATTTAACTTTGACTTTCGTAAGCTTTTTTAATTTTTATATGTGAAATTCTAGCACACCTCCGTCTCATTTGAGTCAAGCTCGGTTCACGTGGAGTGTCGATGGATTTAAAAACATCGCGGTTTGAACGAAAGGCAAGGAACCGGCTGCAAGTGCACAATGGTACATTGCTCATACTCGTAAAATTCCTAAATTCGTATTATTAGTACAGTGCAATACAAAGGTTATGTCAATAATTATTATTTTTGTGAGTACAGATAACTAACTAAATTCCAAACAAGTAAGTAATTGACAAGTAAGATTTACTAATAACTAATCATATAAAATTAATTACTGTTTTTGTCAATACTTTGAAGGCCACTTTTATTTGTAAGTTAGTGTAGTGAGCTATACACGCATTCCAATAAAATGTAAATAGTAGTATAGATTTTGTTAAAAATATATTTTTTAAATCACCTAATGTGGATTTAACGTGGTACAGTACAGTAGGTGCAGGGTACGTTCAAAGGGCCTCAATCAAAGGGTAGGGCATTTGTAGAAACAGAAGAAAGTATACGCAGTAAACTTTCACCAGACCAAAAGAGAAAGCATTTGTATACACTATGTAGCTTACACTTGAATTTTGAGTTCTCCTAGCTGTAAAGCGTCATTTTACATGTAATTACATGTACTTAATTGTTGAAGTATGTAAAGCAGAAGAACGCAATGCAATGTCTCTTTCTAATGCTGAATTTTATTTTAATACAGGCAGTTGTGTTGAGGATGATGATGGGCGTACTACACGGGCCAAGGCAAGCTATCTGAAGCTACCTACTCTACTAACATGACCAACCTACCACCCAGCATCATGCCTGAAAGCCTATTGTAGATTTTAAATGAAATTATGATATTTATTCAAAAACTGAAATCGAGTTCCTTTACAGCAGACGCCAGATGACATGGGAATCTTAAATTAGTTTGCAGAAGCTTTTAATGTTAATGTGTCAAAATGCTTTTATGTTTTTTGGCAAATATGCTACAACGTTTGTGGCATTTACAGAGCAATTTAATTCGATTTGGTTTGAGAAGGCTAATTCAACTTCAACAAAGGTCATTATGTGAAGTACCTCCAGCCACGATTAACGATATTGCAGTTATCCATGATTCAGATCATTTTGTTGTAATTAACAAGTATCCGGATGTCGTGATGAATAATATTGATAAAACAAGGGGTAATAATAATTAACGAAAGTCATATTTATACTCTTTGAATGTATTTAATACCTACCTATATGTAAAGCAATCTCAATTCATATGCAAATCAAGATTTGGTAATTGGTATAATAAATTATGAATTATGACTATTTCTAGATGTGACAGTTGAAACGCAATTGGAACGAATATATCCAGATCTGGCCAATAAACGTCTTCAATTTAGCTTCTACTTTGTACATCGTCTCGACTTTTCCACCTCTGGAGTCCTATGTGTTGCAAAACATAAAAAGGCTTGTACTGCAGCTGGTGACGCCTTTTGTTCACGATCTACTAAAAAGTAAATGCATTACAATATTTTAAATTATCATGAAAGCCCAAAGAACTAAGACTTAAACATTAACATAAAAATGTGTACTTTACTCTGCAGGTATTACTTAGCAATTGTTCGAGGAATTTTATCTCAAGATTCGATGACAATTGAAGAGCCAATCGGCGAAGACACACGAGAGCAATTTCGCAAAATCCGAATGGCCACAGAGTCGATGAGACACTGTTCCAAGAAGACGCGAGCTGCGAAAACTCATATTGCTGTTCTAGAGCGAGGAATTTGTTACGATTATCCAGCTACTAAGATCTTACTAAGACCTGTAACCGGAAGAAGACACCAACTTCGACTGCATTGTTCTCATATTGGCCACACTATTGTGGGTGATTTTACTTACAGCAACAAATGTGATACTGATCCCTATCGTATGTTTCTGCATGCCTATAGGCTTATTTTGCCGAATGCAATAGAACCTTTAGATGTGACTGCTAAGGATCCCTTTGTTGCTAGCAATGAACTCAATAAATGGAAGCCTATAGATATTCTTCAAAATATTGACGAAGCAATCAATAAACTGGACGAACTTTGACCAATAACTCTACCCTTATTTTTAAAGATGCATTATTACCGATGTAAATGCACTACGCGTAACAAAAGTCAATACAAACAGTTTAATTAATTGTAATCTGATTTATTTTCACAATTATTTACAATCGATCTAATAATAATATTAGCATAATGCGACAAGTTAGATTTGAAAACCCACTATAATCATAATGGTTCATGTGATGTGATGTTTCATTCTACAACTAATGTTATTTTAATAATATGCAGTTCCATCATTGCAATTACAATAATATTTAGTAAGGGAAAACATTAGGTGCAGCGTTAACCATTTTGATGTTCGTGTTAGTAGTCAATAATATCGAATTTATAACCTTTTCAGAATTATGTAGGTATACAATACAGTAATGTACGTATCGAGCAAACCGTTCGGCTTTTGATAAATTCTGATCAAAATGACCATTACAGCGAAAGCGACAACGACGTAAATTAGGAGATTACAAATTATTACTACCCATCCCATGTAAGGTACCGTGAATACAAATAATAGCGTTAATTGTAATGTAAGTTCAATCAAAGTTAGAAGAAATCGAAAATCTAGCAATGACAAAAAGTTTTCCCTTGTCCATGAGCTAATAAAAAGGATTTCGAGCTCACAACGTATGTAACTGACGACTTCTTAATCCATAATCCATAGTAGACCATAAACAAATGTCTAGTCAAAAATACTTAGCATAAATTCTCATTTGAGTGTTTAGTTTACTACGATAAACGGTACCTTATCTTGGACACCAATTAATTGTTATCATATACCTAACGTAATATTTATTGAAAGTACAAGTGGAACTTATTATTTTATTTTTGGAGGTAGGGCTCACATAATTTTAGGACCATGACCATAACATAAAATATTCCATAATAATACTTTTATAACTGGCTGATGTAATTACAATGCACTGGAGTCAGTGTTATATATTACATGCAGTCTGCGCTGTCCTACCCTTCTTCATTGTCTGTATTTAACAAGCATCGTAGTATACCTAACACTTACATTACAAGTACAATATTTTCTTAATTATTATTTATTACCTTACAATTTATATATCAAATTACCTAACGGGGAATCTTTCAGGTGTCACAGAAATGACCAACTGGCCGTCTTACATATAAACTACATATCATACTACAATTATTATGATCATGATCTTGCCCGCCATGGAAATTGTAGTATTCGGTCTCGACCATCAAACCCAAAATCAATTTTTTGCCATTTATATTAGCCGGATTATTTTCATTCATTCACACAATGCGCATTTCAGTTAGCTTTACAATCCAAAAAACGGTACAAATAGAAAAGGAATTAATTCTTATATAAGTAGCCTATTTATATAAAATGAACACACAAAAACGCCGATTAATTACATACTATTCTACAGTCTACACAACGCAGCGGTTAAGTCCAAGTCTAGAAACTTATTCACTGCGGGACACAAAAATTAAGAAGAAAGTCAACCCAAAATAATTATCCAATGCTCACTGGTTGCTTGTTAAATACTTCTTTTGAACTTACATTTCTGTAGGAAACAGACGAATTAATCAACCCACTCACTCATCATGATATATGATTACGTTACCTAATTTAATTATTATTACACGCACAAGTGAAATGAATTTGACGCTGTCGGTCAGTACAATGTACAATATCAAGAATCAGCGACAATTACCTAGCTTATTTTTATTTTATTTATTATATATATAAATTTGGCATACCTATGTCAAGCCAAGAAATAAAGAACAACGTGTCTAATCTATCGCGAAACATCATGCTCGCCCTGACCTCCATTATTAAATTATTTGTTAACAATAATATTTTAGTACACCCGCTGCAGGAAACACATTTTACAGCTTACGCAACATGAATAGTGCATATTTATATACCTTGCATTTAACTGTCAGTATGATGTTCCTGCTCATAGGATATTTCCTGCCTCACTGTGAAAAATTATAGTATGTCGGATTTGCTAATAAGTTTGATTACAATTGAAATCGAATGCGAATTACGGCTTGTTATAATTATTTTCGGTAAATTGTGTGTTGTTAGAAAAGAAAGATTCTGATGATAGCTTGCTGGTGATTGTGGTTTAGAAGAACGATGGCTTCATTCAAAAACCTTCCAATTTAGTGTTTCTTTGCCCTTTTAGGCTTATGCCGCCGTTCTTTGACTTGATGAGGAGAACGGCGAGAATGCGACGCCGACGGAGAAGATACCATTGGAATCGGTGGCAGAGCCATGCGGGCTGCAGATGCTTGATCCACATTATCTTCTTCGTCACTTGGAGGTAATTCTTCGATAGTTACGGAAGAAGCAGATGGACGTGGGCGATGGGATCTTTCGCGGTATTGCAATGCACCATGCCCATTATTACGATATTGTCCGCTTCCGTCTTCTATACTTAAAGTTGGCATTGCTGAGGAATGAGAGTAAGAAATTCCGTCATATGCACGACGGCGCCATTCACGTTGAAAATCTGGAGCTTCCTCTGAGAACAACACCAAATACAAAATAAGAAATTAGGTAATTAACAAATATAGTATTCTCTAATACGAACGAAGAAATATTATAAACACTGACGAAAGTGTATTGTTATAAGGAGGGGTCGCTGAGAGGCTAGCGGCTTGCAAAAAGCATTCAAAAATGTTTTACCTTCTGCTAAATTGATAAGCTCCTCATTTTCCTCTCGCTGACCTGTGTGCATATTTTCTTCTCGTTCTAAAATATGAGCCCGCTCGCCAATATGACGTCCCACAGCCATCTTCTTGGTTCCACTTCGAGAATCTGTCAACGTTTTCCGAGTTTCTTTTACCCCGCCAGGAGCGACATGTGTCTGGTTTGATTGCTGTAACAATTTAACGCGAGATGTTAAAAGACTACACATTTTACAAAAATCTTAAAAGCAGAATACAACGGTTACTTCTCTCATGGATACAATAATATGGCAGATAAATAATTCAATCATACCTGATAAACCTGTGGTCTTCCGTCCGGTCCCGATGAAATCGACATCACCGACATTGATGAAAAAGAATGACTATTAGGGTCAGCAGTCATCATTTGCTGAAACATAGTTGAAAGCAAGTTAGTTCATTTGCTAAGTTATAAATATTATTTTCGTACACTGTGTAGTAATACACTTAAGGAAAAAAATGAAAAAATATACACACGTTATTAGTACCACTAACCACTTATGGCTCTGTTAATCGTATTTGAGGTTACTATTCGTAATTCGTAACCTCAAATTCTCAAATGTTCCCTTTATAAAAATATTAAACAAAAAAAGTATTTAAAGACTCACATTCATCATAGGAAATCCTCCAAAGGGTGACATTGGCATTCCTCCCATGCCTCCGAAAGGCATCATAGCCCCCATGTTGGGTCCCATTAATCCCATTCCATTATCCATGCCACCGAAGCCATTATCAAAGAACGACCCCATCATCCGATTCATAGCTCTACTGTGGGCTCTGAAATATTATGTAAACTTTCAACTTTATCCTTAGTTCATACTTAAGAATTATTATAGTTTGCATATTTGATATTAGAAAGCAAATCTCACCCAAAAATAGGATCTCGCTCCATGTCCCTCATAAGAGACCCAAAAAGAGACATGCTTACTTCCTTTTTGAGATTCTGCAAAATTTAAAGTATAAAAATTAATAACCTCAGGACAGGGATATTAGATCAACTCAACACAAATTAATAAAATTATCAACAGTACAGTAGTTTTTAAGAGTAAAACCATCATTAATGTATCAATACGATTTACTCTTGACGTTACGGGACTACAATGACAAATTACACTTTTTATTATAAATTGTTACATTACGTCATTCACTGTTTTGCAAGTTATATAAATCCAAAATCAGTTTAGTTGTTAGTGGGTGGACTAATGCTGAACGCAGAATTTTTTGTATTGCGTATTGCGCAACACAAAAACGTATTACATTGAACAATTGATAATAAACTAGTGACCAGCAGCAGCTGTAACTTAAAAAAACTAACAAAAATTAACAAACAGCCATTAATTGGAATATTTGACAATGGTAAAATAATGCATAATACACATTTGTCAGTAGTGTTATTATACTAGGTCATTAATAAGGTAAGGTCACCTGTTTGGCTTTGGGTGTTTAACAATTCAAAATTAAATAATAAAAAATAAAATTATAGTGAAACAATGGCATACCCAAAAGCAGCTTCCAAGATGATGGTTGCAGGGTTTCTTTTGAATTACGAAAACTTCAAAATCCAGATATTTTAAAATAAGTAAATAAATGCTACTTACAGAGAAGAAGTAATACAGTCACAGTCAGTCAATATTTTCTATGCTGCTGCTGGTATTAGCTAACTACTTGACTATAAGAGTTGTTATAATATAAGGATGTAGAAATTACGAGAAACAGCAGCGATATAGCAAAGAGCACTATCTAACGTCACTAACGTGTAGAGTGTACGTAGGATAGAAAACGAGAACACCAAGCAAGAACATCACAAAATGACCAACTTTATAAGAGAAGTATACTTCATACACTATACTATAGACTAATATTATACCCTTTCTATATTATGTACGGAGTACCGATATACAAGGCACTATAATACTATAAGCAATTTAACTTTTAAATAGAACAAAAGTAAACACATCACACGAAAGCAATTCGTAAGCCCTTGAATGTAAGCCGAAGCGTATATAAAAAACATTAAAAAATCATTGGACATTACCAGTCTAGAGTTCAGTTTCAATGGGATAAATTAAAAAAACCAACTTTTTGGATCCCCTAATAACCTGGTACCAAATGTGTCAATCGAAAGAACTATTAAAGGGCTTTAAAATTTCTATTTTCTACTGTGTTCCGTTTGAGTAATCAATTGGATCCGAAAATCTGATTTTTGTATTACTCGGGTCGCAATCGCAACCAATATCTTTCGATAGTCAAAACTATATACATACTAGAAAATTTTAGTTAGATTTGCCGTGAATTGCAAATCACAAAAAGAATGGGATAGAACAAGGCGCTATTTGTATATTCTGTTTCTCTGTATGGTGAAAGCTTGATTACTACTAGTACGGCTTATATTCGATAAAACGGAGCATATAACTAAATAACCATGTATCTATAAGTTATTATAAGCTCGCGTAAAAAGACCTATAGATAATATAATGGCATACGTGTGTGTCCATGCCTGTATAGAAACTAGCACAGCTAATAGCTACATAGCACTATAACCATATAGAAATTATAATGGCTTTACGTATTGTAATTGCAAGTATATAGGAATTGCAGTACCCTGTACCCTCTGGGCCCTGCCTGGTCGACTGGGCCCAAAGGTCCAGTCGAACCTTCGTATAGTTCACTTCAAAATATCGCATGATATATTTTATATAAATAACTGTAAACTTCTAAAACATAAAATATATTATTTGGAAAATAACATTTTTGTTATAACATGATGTCGTCATGTATCATGATTTTATGCATTGAGGGTTCATCAAGGTACTTACTTACTATACGATTACATCACCTTTTCCTAGCGCATGTATATTTTGGATTCCCCAACTTATGCTTACTCAAAAACCCTAAAGACATCGCGAAATCATATATATACTATATATATACATATTTGTAACAAAACGTTAGAATTTTATTTTACATGATAGGTAAAATATGAGATATTTTTAAACATTTTTCTTAAATAGGGAGCAGTTTTGATTTTTCATATTATATGAATTAAGTAGGTTTGTTTGACTTGACACAATGACAATCTATTATATTATAATTATTATAAAACAATATTTCATAAAAATACAATAATTGTAATTGTAAGTACTAATGGGTGAGCACAGTCACTGCCTAAAGCTTAAAGTACAGGTGGCCATTCTAGGTCACAAGTTGACAGGATTAGAGTTGCCCTATATTCAGGGTTAATTAATCGGTTCTTTACCTGGGCCCTTAGGAAACCTTGTTGCAACGTTTTATTTATTTATGGATTGTACACACGGGACTACGATGTTTCTTCTGTTGCAAAGTTGCAACCAGGTTTTTGTACCTCAAAGGCTGCACTCCAACCGACGCGACACCAAGGAATATAGATAATAATATAAATAATATTTTACTTTAGTAGCCAAATAATTAACAATAATTCACTATCAACATCAATACTTTCAATACTTTAAATGATCGTATCATTAATTTTGAACTATTAAAAGAACTGTGAATGCAAATCTACAACTGTATTTCTTTTCTACCTATAGCTCTATTTAATTAACTCAACAATACTACATAATATATAAACTAAAAGTGCAAAACATTTCTAAATTATTTTTATATTGGTATCTAGCAGTAAAATGAAGATGAGTAACATTTTACTAATAAGCGTATGAGTTTAAAACTCATTTACATGTGTACGAGTATTTGTATCAGGTGTTCATAAATGAGAGATCAACATAAAAACAAATGAACATTATGGCCATGGCTGATGTAATATTACATTGCATTACAATAAAATAGTATACCTCTGTTGAGCGTGGTAAGAAATAATACAGCGGTAAATATTACTTAACTTATAGCTATTTAAGTAGCGTGCACAGATATAAAGTAAGTATTAGGTAGTTATTAAAGTACGCTTAGCATTCTGAGCCTACTAAATTGAAACATCTGAAGCGTTAAGTGAATACATCGACATCCGGTATCATTCAATTGTAAATTAATTATATAAGCATGCATTTATATTGTATAATCATAAAATAATATGAACAAATTGTGGTTAGTCGTCAGCTTAGCTAATTTTAGTTTATAAATAGCAGTTTTGTATACACAGTATTGTACACGATATGCAAAGTTAAATATTTAAATCGCGCACTGGACACGTAGTAAGAATAATGTTTTGTTTGGGTCATGATATGACATAACATAATTGAACAATTGATCTAAAAAATCTAAATATCTAATTAGCATCTAAAATCCAAAAAATCTCAAGTGTCAAGAGCAATTCATTAACTTTACTTTTCTATTATAATTTAACATATATCATCATATATTACTAATTACTATATATAATGACACTTCGCATTTCCACTTTATGATTGTTTCTCGAATTGCAATCCTAACTTTAAATACAAGCAATAATATAACATACAAAGAACATTCTCTGTAGTGAAGTGGTTAGATGAGATTTTTTTAGGATATAGATATTAATGTTAAATACGAGTCGCAAGCTTGTATCAAGAGAAATATCGCTTAATCATTCTTAGTTCAGTCCAGTACGCTTACGTTAATTAATTTTATATTATTTTTCAAGGTATATAAATATAGGTACATGTAGTGTGCAGAAGCTCATTATTATTACGAACTATCCGAGCTACGAACTTACTTTGCCCTTAATTTAAAAATAACATAAACATTGCATAGGAAGGAAGTATAAAGGAACCAAAAGGGTTCATACGTGATTGGCATTTTAGAGATGTTTGGAAAATGATAATAATAATACAAATACTGCATTGTTCCACTAATCCAACAGCGGTCCTAATACCAATTATTCATGATTTATACGGGATGATAGCTATCTGGTACTTGTAAACTTGTAACACTATTACTTGTATTCCATTCGTATATAGTAGAGTAGAAGTAGAACAGAATATCAATTGTTGCCATTGCATTGATGTTTCTTGGAGTGGAGGATTTTTGTTGTACATAAACAGATCCATTATCAGATGTCTCGATTATAGTATAGACGACAAGATATATTGCATTGTACATATATCAAACGACAGCACGGCTTCTTATGGTTTTTACTAATGCATGCCGACGCCCGTAACTTCATGGTTGTGACATTCTTCAGTTATTATTGAAGACGTACCCACACTTCTAACAGAGATTCTAAAACAAAATAAAAATTAGAAATCAGCAGAAACCCCGTATTTTGGGCATGTATATAAGAATAAGATTGGCAGCATTTATCATAGAAAAAAGCTTCCCAAGTTGTTCACGAAACTTTTTTCAACCGCATTTAATTACCTGCGACGTCATTCAAATCTAACTCCTCCACTAGTGTGATCAAATTTCGGAATGAAGCTTTTGTGTATCCCAGTTTGGTTATCCAGTTTTCCAAAGTGGTCCGTATTGCATAGTCCAGACCTCCTTCAAGAACCATATCTCTCTTAATGTCCATTATGATAGTAGGCTTTAAGCACATACTATTGGCCAACGTTGTCCAATTTTTGCATAAAGACAAGCTGTTCTGCAAAATCTTTTCAATTTTTCTCAGATGAGGTTGAACTAAAAATATATAAACAAATTATTAAGGTACCAACAAGGCAAAACGTTTTCAGTTTAAAAGTAATAACATTTCGCTTACTTACTTGGCACTTCTCGCAATGTTGTTCTGTCATGGTCCGTATTATTATTGGAAACACAAAGTGCATTGTTGCAATCATCTTCTTCCAAGCGTTTGGCCAACCATCCGTAATTTGGCTTTAAAGCGTTAATAAACTCCATCATGGCTCGACTTCCTCTGCGGAAAATAAATGCGCAAATATTATTACAAATACCATCGGAAATTACGATAATAATTATATCACATATACATACATATGACAATCAACATAATAATATTTTCGTTCATTTGTTTCGTATCAAAAAGTTAGATTATAAAATAATATAGTAAAATGTTTAATATTGCCAAATTGCTAACCTTGATGGAAGTAACGCTAAGAGTTTTTCCATCTTTTGCTTATCCGTGCGCCCGGTTTCAATTTCGGCATGCATATCAGGGTCCAAAATAAATTTTGAGATAAGGTATGGAGAAATGTTGGAGTACATAACTTCAACCAATTGGGAGTAGTTGGCTTGCATTTTTCTTCTGTCCTTTTGATTCATTTTTCAGTTTTTGTGCATACTTTAGTAGGATGGCAGACAAAGTTATTTTCCAACTTGCAAAGGTAGTAAAGAAATTAGATAATTCTTTACCCAGTTCCAAATATCTAGAGCTCGCCCGATATTATGATTTATAACAACTTTCAACCTTAATTATTGTAAACGTCTTACGTGCATTTAATACAAAAATTGACATTTGACGTTAAACACACAGTTCGTGCTCGGTGGCCGGTGGATGTGATTGTGAGTTGCAGATTGAAAAATATTTGAACTGAATAATTGTTTGAGTATTTAAAAATATAGCTCGTATAGCTATATATTAAGCGTAATAAAAATATTTAAAAATCAAAAATTCACAAAAGTTTGTACTACTGCACTTGTTACACGTATAAACTAACCTAGTTGTACTTGTGAGTGAGAGAGAATGAACTTGCGATTAAAGCTAAGCTATTTACTTCTATCTAATTTCCCAAAAATATTCTAAATGATCTCAATCTCATTACAGTGACAGTGTAATTGCTTTGTCATGTAGATTTTACTTAGAGACAGAGACAGACTTCCGATTAAGAATATAAATTACTTTTAATAATGGTTACGGGAAATAATAATTATAAATCGAGAAATCGTTGCACTGATAGATGAAAAACACAACATACATCATAATAAAAGCTAGCACGCTACACCTATAATCTATTCTACCACTATCCCAACACAGAGCAACAAGTGCGACAGAAACACATAGCAAGTGAATACAAAGAAAGAGACAATAGAACAGCAACTGAGGGACGCTGAAACTTTCACTGTCAATGCCAACAACAACTTTCTCCATGGGCAGTGCAGTACCAAAATAACATTTCGTTTTTCTCGCGCTCACGTAAAGGATCCTTCATTTCAATTTCCTTACACAATCCAGCGTCCATCCATAATAATAATATTGTTCCTCACCGTCTATAGCTGTAGGCTATATAGTCCTCTGTTTACACTAATCTCCTTATTATCTGTAATTCCTCAAGTTCTTCGTGCTTCTGTTTGGCTGCAACAACCGAACTTCCTTCCACTTCCATTTCCATAGTGTGCCTGTATAGAAAAGACACATAGTCTAGCTTGCAGCTAGACTTTTAGGCTACCTGCAAGCAAACAAATAGAGCATATTTATTTTACAGTTTGATAAGGGCACATCTTTGACACATATCTAGAATATTTTTACTGCAATTTATGTCAACGTTTGTTTGGTAACTATAAAGGAACCCAAAATGCAGTCATGTCCATAATATAGTCAATTCACAATAATAGACAATGTTAAAAGTATGCTATTCAGGTCTATAGGACATGAATTAGAAACAATATAATTAGTACTTTTTGTTAATATAATCTAAAACCAATTACTGACATACTCCATGAAGTTGAAAGCCTCAATGTTCACGTATGATCCGCATCTCATCCCTATCTCTACTTTCTCTACTATATTTTATTTGTAGAAATACAGAGTCCTCAGTAATCCCAAGTGGTCCGTACTTGTGTTATACGGAACACTTGTCTTCAATTCAGTACATTTCGTGTTACTTACATTTCGGAACGATTTTCTAGTGGGGTTGCATGGCATGCAATTGGAAAACACATTTCATTAAAGTAAAATGCATCAATGAATAGAGTTTTCCAATTCCAAGCATTTATTAGTACAATGCCATTATGCCATGCAAGTACTCTACAAGATTTAGGCTTAGGATACTGTACTGACTTTCTCTAGGTGAAAAAAGGTGAAAGAAATCTTTCTCCTAAAAATGCGTAATTAGAGTTAATAATTACTAATAAGCAAGCTAGTGATGGTGTGTTTGGGTTTAGTTAGGTTTAGCCTCTACTTCCATGGGTTTAGTTAACACTTTAGTGCTTAGGTAGCCTTTTGAGGAGAGAAAGCCATCGTAAATACGTAGCTACTACTTACTATAGTTAGATGATAATCGCGAAAGACAATATGCTACAAGGGCTTTCTCTTTCCAGTTTTTAAAAGTTATTTTATTTAACAAGGTAAAAATCAATTTTCATTTCAATTTCACAGATGTTTAATAAACGTTGTGTAATATAAGTGGAAATGAAAACAACAACTAGTAATTATCCTAACTAGTGTATGACATTTCGCTTATACTAACTATTTTGTATAATATAGGGTAATAATGATGACATTATTTTTGGTTTATCTGACAAGAGAAAGCTATTGATAATAAACTAACAATGAATTATTATTACAAGTACATGTAAAATGTGAATAGGTGGGTGACACTTCATAAATCGACACTGAAATTATATTAACATATTATTATGTGACTATGTACCACACCTTAGTAATAAAATGTTTTACTATTAACTAATTTGGTAAGAAAAGACCTATTTCAATGTTGTTTCAATTCCACACAATGCAAGGATTTGGTATTTTGGTGGTTGCAAATATAGGCATAGGGCCAGTGTCAACTAATATTATTTTACACAATGTGTCCAGTAAGTATGAAATAATTTGTTCTCTCCTTTCATCGAGAACCACAACTCAAAACTTTCACCGATACATTCACTTTACTCAATATTTCTAGACGCACTGCACGGCTTATCTTTTTCCAATCATTCCAAGTCTAACAATAAGCCCAGCAAGATTGGCTTCTGACTTCAAAAAACATGTCCTGATTTCAGATGCTTTCAAGCCATTATATTAATATTACGAAGGCTTTGCTATACTATATGTGTAGTTTTATCAAGGCAGAAATTACTCATACCATTATTTAATAGCTTATACATATGTATAAATGTTGTAATAAATAGCTTAAAACTTAAAGTTAACAGTGTTAAATGCACAACTTATTTCTGTTTAGACTTTAGAATTTGATTGACTAATAATATTCTCGACTTATTATTTTACAACATTAACATTTCTGGGAATCAAAATCTAATCCAAATCCAAGAATTAGTTATACTATCACATATACATAATTATACAGCATACTGATTACTTTAAAGATAGAATTAAAATAATTTAAACAGTACGAGACATGAAATACCGATACGTTTTGCTATAGATAAATAAAGATGTACAATTACATAACTTTTTCAATGGAGGATAGGGCTGAGGAAGAAATTAGTTGTGTCAATTGTCTATGGCTAAAGTGTGTTGTTGTAAGGTAGTGATACTTTTGTGCACAGTGTATTGAATCTATCATGGCGTTTGTCCATAATAATTGCAATAAATTAACTATTTAATGCTACTTAATGAGTATACAAAGGCCTGTGGAACAGTCTACTGAATACAACGCTACAGTGCAGCTAAAGACATTTGACAACGAAAACTTAGGATTAGGACAGGTGGAATAATCATTGAATGATTTTGTCGGCTCCTTTATGAACTTTAATTGTACGAATGACAATGAAAGTTTCATTTTCACTCATACAAATACTACTTATACTACGCGTTGAAATAAATATTGTGAGATTGATAACAAGCGTTGTATGAGAAATGTATTAATTATCATTTTTCTCATTTATCCCATACTCATTTAACAAAATATCAACAACAAAGAGTTACATAGTCCAATTCAAAATAGTTTCAACTCAGCCCTTTACCCTTACATTACACAGCACTAACAAATACAGCAAACATGTCTAATTTTTACTCGAACAATAATATAGGTAGGAGAATTGATCTTGTTACCGGCGTAATTAAAGTAATACTAATAGCTATCATCTTCCACCATTATGCACCTTCAGGGTTAGAGGCTCCAGACAGAAGAACCAAGAGAGCAATCGGTACTATGTACATCCACTGTAATTTGATAATAAAAGAAGCGTACAGTGAGAAATAAGAACCCATCAATAAAGACGATTTATAATTTACAACAGTTCCATAATTCAGTCGACAATGACAATTCAACTGACAATGACTTCATAATAGATGTATTTAGTGTAAATGTTTGTTATCCAATTCTGGATATTTCTCATAGTAGTGATAATAAATTGGGATTAGTAGTTATTGAAAGCATTTTAGTAGGCAGATTTAGCGACAATTTATGTATTGGTTAAAAAGGTTAGTTAGGCAGGGAAAAAGACGAAGACGAAAGTTTTTGTTATCTATGTTAAATTCATCATCCTAATGCACACTGTGTGCAATGTATTTAGTCACTATTCTCATTCTCATTATCTTGAGTACACTACAGATTTTTGCGCTACAATTTGTTATTTTTAGTATTACTTCATATCACACAGACTAAATAATCCTAATGATTAATTATCTTCTTAAAATATGTATTTCTATTTTAGCATGTATCAAATAAAATCCCTGTACTCAACAACCCACTGAGAGGGCAAATGTCCAGTCTATTCTTGAGTGTACGTTCCTAATGAGTAAAAACGGTTCCTTGCTTGACTTTATTATTGAATTGGTAATGGTAATATCAAAGTTTCGTTATAGTAAATTTATCTACCTACTACTCTATTCTAATATTGCATTTTATTCATTTCTGTAAAAATAATTCGTGTGTTTGCGTTTTATATCACGATAATTGCATTCCTATAAGTATTCGTAGCTAATTCTTTGAAAATTAAAATGATCACGTAGTTCGGCGCACAATAAATTGTAATTTAGCATTTCATGCCGGAACGTAAATTGTAAAATGAAAACTCGACTAGCTGGCGTGCATGTATATAGAATTTCTCTGCTGGATATTCGTGAAATATGCATTGATCGATATTATTTGTATTCTTTGACTTCATCTTAATCTCAAGGTACGTTAGCATTGTCATTGTCAGCAGTAGGCCAACCGAAAAACATTATTTGAAGAGTGAAAATAACAACACAGAATAAGATGAAGTATAGAAAGTTAAGGAACCCGAAGAAGAAAGGGCTTACATATTTTGCTAAAAATGAGCGATTATCCCTTGGATCGTCTCCGCGCTCTTTTGCTATTCTTTCCATTTCCAATTTTTCTAAATATGGAGCTGTGTCGGGGCTGAAATATCATAAAACTTGGCATTAAATTATTTTAAAATAATTGCAACGTCAAAACGGCAACGACATCCACAATATACGCCAAAACAAAAACACTTTCTTATAAAGTTAGAATTAGCGAACTCGTCTGTACTTACACTGGTCCCGGTTCCCCATGCTGTACACTAACTGAAGTATTAAACCTTTGTGGAGGAGGTCTGCTAGTGCCCAGATGATGCGGAGATGAGAAAAAGTCATTACGGCCCATACAATAACTTATAGCTACAATGTCCCCATTGG
The DNA here is from genome assembly GCA_034694165.1 of Tomocerus mixtus. Taxonomy (NCBI): domain Eukaryota; kingdom Metazoa; phylum Arthropoda; class Collembola; order Entomobryomorpha; family Tomoceridae; genus Tomocerus; species Tomocerus mixtus. Next base: position 7,041 of record JAQFYC010001951.1, on the reverse strand, counting down.
GGTTTAAGTGAACATTTAAGACGTCAGAGAGGCCAGACTCGAGTAAGGTACGCTGTAACATTAAATAATATCAGCATATTATGTTGAAGCAGAAACACATTGCATAACATGTGAAGAATATGTGTATTATGTAAGTAGTATTATAACTACAATTACAAGGTAATCGAATACTCACTGCAGGAGAAAATGTTTTGAATGACTGCTCCCCTGACGGAGTTTTAATTGTTGATTTCAGGAAATAGTAACCATCTTCTTCGGCAACTTTCTGCAAAAATTACATGGTCGACATTTATTATATATTTAAGACTTATTTACGACCAATAAGTAAGATGTAAAATAATATTAATAATATTCTGAACAATAAATTTTTAATTAACCTTTAAAACTTTCAGGTCAGCAAGAGATAAATCCTTTTGTTCTGAACTAAATTTTGGTCCTTTAAAGTTGCGGATAGTTACACTTCCTCTGGGCACATAATCGACTTCGTTGTCTCCAAAGGCATGAAAGAGTTGAACTGTTATTTCCGGGTTATCAAAGAAATCGCTTTCCTGGATAAACAAAATAAAACAAATTAGCAAATTATTCTTTAGCAAATTTCGACTAAAATGTTTATAATATCGATCGTTTATAATACGTAAAATAACCTGATGGTTACAGATAACTGATTTAAAAAATTAAAAAGTATTTTAAACTTACTATTCCAGCTGCAACTGTAAATACCAATACTAAAACGGCGGCCAAAAACGTCAGTTTCCACTTCATGATGAATAGTTTTTCGGTAACTTTGGCGCAATTTAATGATTCACTTCTATCTGACAGTTAAAATAAACGAACTTAACTATATTAATTGCTGATTAAATAAAATTTTGACTCGCAAAATCTATCATCTGTTCCGTTCTGCTCCGATTTTCAATCTGCGGCTCCTTGAAGAATAGTAATGGTGTGAATAGTGTGAAATGACACAAATCTTAAATATGCCGCATTATGTAACCGCGAACTTTAGTTTTGAACCCTACTTTTGTTTTTATATAAACAATGAAAAGTTGATTTCTACTATTTTTCCATCTGCGTAATTCAGATTTTTGAATATTTTTACTAAAAAGCAGTAACAATATTTTTTGTAAATTGTCCCCTTAATTTTTACTTTAACATGGAAGGCATAAATTTTGCTAGCTCTATTCTTACTAGAGCTGTTACATTTGATAATGATGGTCGCTACACGGAATCCTTAGTGTGCTATCAAGAGGGTCTCCAGATTTTAATTGAATCTCTGAAATCTATTGAAGAAGAGGACAAGAAAGTTAAATTGAGATTGAAAGTAAAGGGTACGTAGGTCATGTTAGCAATAGCAATTAAAATGTAGGATACACAGTGCGTTAATTTAAGAATACAGCATTAGAGAAAGTAAGCTGGGTGAAAGTGTACTTTCACCATGTGAAATCTTTGAGCTAAATGGATTGATTTTGTACATATGTAGAGAAAGTTAAATTCTTTGTTTTCTATTTCTATCTTCATGTTTAAAGGAAGGCATTGTAAGATAGGTACCTATTCCAAAATAATTGTACAATTTGTTCTTTTTGTTACCTTTTTAACAGAGTACATGGAACGTGCAGAAAAGGTTAAGAAGCACATAGATAATTTAAAAGCCTCAGGAAAGTACCGAGAACAAGCACAAATAGAAGAAAATGCAATTGGACACTCGTATTTTTCTGTATTTTCTAGATTTCTTGACCATACTGTCTACTCTGTAGAAATTGATGATCCGTACATAAGAAGTGTTCATCAGGTATGCTTTAACTATACGTAGAATTAGAATTTAATGAGCTCAATTTGTGTAACGGTTCTGACGTTCAATTACAGTGTGACAACTTTGTTCGCTTCATAGAACTGTGTCTTAAACAGTGTCTAAAGCTAAAGAGAATACATCTATGTACGGGAAAAGATAACAATTGGATGGAACAGCAAAAAAGGCTAGATACGATAGAAAATTCCGTCAAGCAGTTTCAGGATAGAAATATTCAGCTCACTGTCGAGTATTCTGATACATTACATGATAGGGAAATAAGGTCAAGGGTACCACATTTTTAATTATGATAACATTAGATAGTATTTGCATGTAAATGTATGTCACTAATTTGTACTATTTTTTAATGTGTAGATTTGATAACGGCTGGGTGATCAAAATTGGACGTGGATTGGATTATTTTAAACCATCTGATAGATTTATTGTGGGCTGGGGTGATTTTGATCTAAGACCATGTAAGGCAACAACTGTCGATATTTTTCACAAGAAGGAGCTTGATAAATGTCACTGACTTTAAAAACAATCGTATATGTTCATATTATCTGGAGTATATGTGTTTGTGCCAGATTCCTCGATATTTTTGATGTGTAAAAGTAATTATTAGAAGGTAGAACTCCGCTTTAGCTATAAATATAATGGCGAATGTGTGTGTAGTTCCATGTTTTTATTTGGCGTTTACTTAATACTTTCACAAAAATTCGGTACATGTAAATAACTTTATTAAGTACACATTCAACATTTACTTACAAAACAGAAATGAGAATAGTCATTCGGCAAAGACTATTAATGGAGGAAGTATTCTATGCAATGTGTGTATGCAAATTAAAGATTAGATGGTAAAGACATATTATATGCATGTATTACTTATTTATGTGTCTATTCAATATTGAGGAGACTCTTATTCAATAGTTAAATGGCATAGTATGTACTATGCCATTACTACGTACTTATTTTACTTAACTGTGTAATAAAACAGATTCTAAAGTTTTCTTAATAAAAATGCATGTACAAATTATTTATAATTACATAATGTTTTGTGATCTGATTGAAGTTATACATAAGTTAAGTTAATTAGCTAAGTATCCATGCTAAAGTCCATCGTCACGGTTTTCGAGCCACATAAAATCTTCATTAGCATCATGAGCCGACAGCGTTCGTCCATCTATATCGTAGGACCTAGCTCTAGCTATTCCTTTATTCTTTCGCCAACAATATAGAACTATGACACTAAAGGCGAAAGTGGAGGCAAGTGACATAGCTATCATTCCAATAATGTACATAACGTGTCCGAAAGTTATATGTTTGTGACTCGTCACACTAGATTTTGATGCTTCGCTATTTCCAATGATTTCATTAACAGAATTTTTTCTCTTGTCCACAGGGCGGTATCGGTGGGGCACTAAAGGTACAATATTGTCCTGCGTGTTTCCATCATCTCTCCTAACGGGAATTTGTGTTGTGACAACCTTTTCTGTTTTACTTGTTCTCCAGTGCCACGGGGGATAACCGATCTTCACCGTTGTAACTTTCTGCATAGTAGTTGTTGAAGGAGAAGGAGCAATAGGTGTAGTTTTAGGTTTTGCAGTTGTCCCCAGGGTTGTCGTTGGCTTTCGGGTTGTCAGAATTCCGCGAGTTGTAGTGGATGGTGGCCTTGGAGGGGCTACAGGTCTTGCTGTTGTGGTTCTTGGTTTCGAAGTAGTAGTTTCAACTTTACGAGTTGTTGAAGTAGGTTTTGCAGTGGTCGTCACCACTATTAAAGTAGTTTGTTTGGTGGTAGGTTTTGTAGTTGGTATAATGGTAGTGGTTATTGGCTTCTTTGTCGTTATAGGAGGTATTGGTAATGTTGTAAGGACTGTCTTTGTGGTGGCGGCTGTAGCCCTTTCGGTGGTTGGGCTTTTAGTTGTAATTAAAGGAGTTGTAGATGCTATAGTCATTTTGGGGGTACTTGGAATTGGAAGCGGTGTTGTTGGCGATTTGGTTGTAGTTTGTACAATTGGCACTGGTGTAGTTGTAGTTGACGCTTTCGAAGTGGGTTTCATTGGAGTTGCAGTAGTTGCAAGGTTTGTCGAATTTAGTGATTTAGTTGTCCCATTTGTCATATCAACAAATGCATTTCTGGGGAGGGTGGGTGTAACTGTTGCAGTTGTTGGAAAGACTCTCGTTTGATTACCCGTGGATGTTTTTGCCGGACCTGTTGTAACCGAATTAGGAGTCGTGGTTTGAGTGCCAGTAGTATTAAAGTTGACCGATGGTGTTGGCACATCGGAGATTGGAGTATTTGAGACATTGACAACTTCTTGTATCGGGGCAGTCGAGTTAATCACACTTGTTATATTTGATTGGTGAGAGAAAGCATGAGCATTTTCTGTTGAGTTGCCACCATTTGGACTTGGAATAGGTGTCGTCATTACAGCAGGTCGTAAGCCCTCTGTAAAATTGCTTTCACTCGCAACACGAGAACTATTTTGTGGAGATATCGTAGTACTTCCAATTCCAATAGTGGTCCTACTTGAGGGGTTTATTGTAATGTTATTATCATCCCAAGATTCCAATTTTAATGTCGTTCCTTCGCTTGCTTTCACTGTAGTTGGAACCGTTCTAGCTGTTGTTGGAGGATTAATTTCTACAAGGAAAACAAATAAAAAAGGTTATGTTATTATATATTAAGTTTATATTCAGGTAGTAGGTAGACTTTTTGTGTATTTTTTAGCTGTGCAAAAAGTAGATTTAGTAGTAGATATATTTTGATAATTGCAATCCAAGTTATGCTGAGATTAGAAAGTATGTATCATCATGATCTAACCTTCGCATAATGGTTCAGTTCCATTCCAATGCATTCCGTCGCAAGTGAGTATATCCGTCCCCACCAGTCTGTATTCGTCATCGCAATAGAAGTAAACTACACCCCCGCCGTAACTTTGCCGGATAAAAGAATGCAGGGGAACAACAATTCTTCTGCATCCGGATTCTACAGTTATATGATAATTCATCAGTAATTACTCTTTACTTTACCTACTCTTACTTCAGCTTACTTTCACTCATGTGTTATACGTATACTACAATATATTTAAAATCTTAAAAGAGGTATGCATGCAATTACATAAACAGATATATTACAAACGAAATGATATCGTATTGAAGGCCACAAAACCAAAAAATACGTAACAACGTAAGTTGTACATAAGTATTAAATTGGTTAAATTGGTACAAAAAGGTTTTTTTTATTCTTTCACCTTTAAGATAAACAGCATCGGTGATGCTATATTTATGAATAGTGAAAGTAGGGTGAAAGTTTCTTGTTGATTAGAGTAAAGGGGAAACTTAGTTTGTTGCCAAATCATTAAAGTGTAAGTAAAAAACAACTATTATTCCTATTTTATTTATTTGTACTCTAGAAAGATGCATTGATTATTAAAAGTAAAGCTAAAGGATGTTATAACTGTAGTAAAAAATGCAAATGTAAATTCAACTTTCTATTTTTCTATACTGGGTATGAATTTAAATAAAACATAGGGATTCGTTAAGTAAAAATGCTAATGAATGGAAGTATAATTGAGTTTGCATTATGCAACATAGCTCAGAAGGTGGCATCTCTGTATGCATGTACTAGGTATATGTAAATTGCATAATTACTTAAAGAACTCAAGATGGACATATTTGTGAATAAATGATATTTCTGATTATACTTACGCTTATACTTACATTAAAATATATTAGTAAGAATAAAATTCAATTTACTTACTGACACAATATGGTATGGGTTCAGACCATTCATCTCTAAGACAGACTGCTATAGTTGCTCCAACTAATCTGTAAATGGAATATAGTAACCATTAATTACATTCCTATCACTTTTAATCTGTGAGATGAAAGATGCTTCTGCATTAAAGACGGACGCTTTAACTTTTTTTATAAAGTACTTACGTGTAGCCATTGTTACAATTAAACTTAACTAAGCTGCCCCTTTCCCGAAATCGCCTATCTCCGTTTTCGATTTCGAAATTTCTGTCGCACCGATTTCTTGATCTACCAAGTGTCTCCTGATAGCGATTTCGATTGTCCGACCGAGGAAAATTTCTTATTGACAACATGTTATTGTTATTGTCATTAACAGAAAACATACTACTATCTGCACTCGTTGTTCTTGAATTAACTAATATGGAAGTACATGTCAGTGAAACTAATACAATGAGCACATGAGGAATAAGTCTGCAAGTGAAATTCATTTTTCCTTTGATAAATTCGGTAAACTTCATGATACTCAAAAAAACTTAACTATGTATGTGGTGAAAGGAACTGTATTTTTCCTTAAATAATTCATTTCTATGTGTGTACAATTTCTAATCGCTATTCGCTAGTCTATAGGTACCTTAATACCGACGCAGTTAATTGGTACTGTTACACTAGTATTACAAAATATATTCATTCACAATAAACAAGTGAGCTAAGAATCGTGTTTCTCGTTACTTAAGTATATGACATTTGCTTGTTATCAATAGTGGTATGCAATTTGAAGTACTCCAGACCTTTACTTAATAATTACATTACGTTTTAACCATGTTGTAATTCTTTATTATCTAAGTAAGTTGTAAGTAAGCCAATTCTGTTTTAAAACAGTTAGCAATTAAGGAATCTGTATGAGATACAATATAAATAGTACTTTAGTATACAATGATGTTTGCGTCAATAGCGGAAGAATAAAGTATTATGGTCAGGAGATATTGTTTAAGGATGGTCCATACTAAATACTTGAAGATACATATTATTAAAAATGTATTACATTAGGTTGAGATTTAGTTTCTTGGGCTTTCTTTAGCTTCCGTGGGGCATGGGATGCTGGACGACATACTTCTACATAGGAAATACATTGCTACTATATGTACTAAACTGTTGTTAATGGCACACATAATACATATACAAATCATCTTAATATAAGTTTACTAAGAAATCGGATGGCTCCAGCTAAGCGGTTAGTCCTAAATACAATACTCATACTATGCATCGATATGAATGACCAGCTTAATAATCTAAGAAAAACAGGAAACAGGTTATCTATCATTATTGGAGGAATAGAATTAATGTAATAAGTATGAGTAATGAATTTAGTATTGAATATTATCATTTGTATAATGAAAAATTGTTCGAGAAACAAAATCTTACTTACGCTTAGTTTATACTATACTTTCTTGATAACTTCCTTTTCGTGTTTAATGATAACTTCATCATCACTTCCTTTG